>JAODAL010027210.1:0-55336 GCA_025379985.1 Phyllomedusa bahiana
CGCTCACCTCAGTATCCAGACCATTTGCTTTACTCTCTTTGGGCAAAACAATTACGGCGTACCCATTTATATATTTTTTTTTAATTTGGGTTTTTTTAAATGTTTTTTTTTGTGTTAAAATAATATTTATGCATCCTGTTTTCTGAAGCCATAACTTTTTTATTTTTTCCCTAACAGAACGGTAAGGACTTTTTTTTTTTCGGGATAAAGACTTTTAAATTGGGAAAAACTTTGCGTTTTTTATGAGTTTTTTGAAAAGCTTTTTATTCTTTTTTTTCTGCAGGGATTAAAAAATCCAATTCGTGATGGGGTTTTTTTTTTTTTTTTTTTTTTCCGGGGCCCCTAGGGTTAATTAAAATTGACAATTTATAGGGGGGGGACGTTACGCACCGGCATACCAAATAGGGTATTTTTTTTTATTTTTTTACTTTTTGGGGGGAATGGGGTTTTAAAGGGGAAAAGGCAGTGTACGTGTTTTTAAATTTTATTTTTTGTTTTTTTGTTTTAATTTTTTTTTTTCTTTTTTATAATTTTTTTTTTCTTTTTCCCCATTTGGGAAATTTAAAACCAAATCCCCCCTGGGGGAAAAAACATCGTTAATTGCTGTTTGAATAAAGGGGACCTGTGCCAGGTTCTGCTTTACATCCCCCATGGGGAATCTACACCAAGCCCAAATGCATTGGGGACATGGGGACCGTAGCGGGGCGGAGGCCACAAATGCCCATCGAAAAGGGAGGGGGACCTCACTTTCCTTGCCTGGTGCTTCATTATTGCCCCGGCCAATACAGCGCGGTTTAATGATGCTTTTTCACCCGGCCGGAGCTCAAATCCGGCCGGGGGGGGGATGGGCAAAAAGCCAGGTAAATTTTTCCGCTGGTTCCGGGGCGCGACCGGGGCGGCTGCCCGCAAAAATCGCCCGGGGGGTATGCTACGTCCATTTTGCGGGGAAATCACTTCCCCTTTAAAGGGGCTATGCAACCCCAAAAAACGGGAAGGGGGGTTAAACAATTTTGGGACGCCCATTGATGATGTTCATTCTTTGGAAGTGTTTCCCGATTTAAATTTAAATTTAAGACACCCCTTGGATGTTTTTAAAGCACACCGATACCACTGCTTCTGGTGTAACTCATGGAAAAAACCCAAAGAAAACCCGCCAAAGGGGGGGGGGGGCAGAAAAGAAAAGTGGACTTGTACAAATCTGGATCACCTTGGATAATTTCCAATCCTGAATGCCCCATTCATCTGTACAAACAATTATCCAATAAAAAAAACAATAGGGAAAAGTCCAGTCATCAAAAAGCCAAGAAGGAATGGGTTGTGTCTCGAGGAAAAAATGCTTTGGTCCAACATTGCATACAACCCAAGAAAAAAAAGCAAAAGACCTTTGAAAAGTGGAGGAAAACTGGTAAAAATTTTTTCAATTATCCCCAGTAAATGGTTTTCTGTATCAACACGTGAAAAGCCATGTTTTTTCCAGGAAGAAACCCTTACTCCAAAAAAACCCATAAAAGCCCGATTAATGTTGCAAAGCACCACAGGAACAAAGACCTATTTTTGGAGACAGTTCTTGGCTGACGAAACTAAAATTTAACTTTTTGGCCTTAAAAACCATTGTTAGTTTTTTGAGGAAAAAAAGAAATTTAAAGCCTAAGAACACCAAAACCCAACATGAAACACGGGGGGTGGGGAGCACTTTTTTTGGGGTTGTTTTGCGCAGGAGGGATGGCACTTTACAAAATAAATGGGATCATGAGGAAAGAAATTGGCAATATGAAAAAAAAAAATATGCCACCCATTTAAAGGCAAGTCCCCGAATGTCCGATGATACCACAGGGAACCCCCGTCGGTCACAGGCGCAATCAAGGGCAAAAAAAAACCCAAGAAAATTTTGAAAAACTCCACAACCCAAAAAGAAAAAAAAATCCTTTTAACCCTATTTAAATTTTAAAAAATTTAGGGGTTTCCCCTCCACATTTTTTAGTGATGGCTATAAGCCTGATTTTTTGATAAACTCCATCCTTAGAACCCCGGGCGATGCATGGGGAACCCGAATTTTTTTTTTTCTTAATATGGATTAAAGATATTTTTTATTTTTTTTGGGCCCCCAAGATTTTGAAATTCTTGGATTATGGGCAATAGAAAGCAAAAACTCAAACATACCAAAAGTTAAAAGGGTTGTCTCATCTCAAAGTTTCCATGGGGATGCATGAATAAAATAATCTGCTTTGCTCTGTCACTTCCGGGTCAAGTGTCTGTAATTGCTTTTTGACTCCATTATTCAGACTTCTGCTAATTGATTAACTTAAAGTCCCTGTCCACAATAAAATATAAGTAACACAGAATTTTTTTCTTTTTCAAAAGACAGATAAAAAAAACAAGCCCCGCCCAGAGTCTGTTGCAGGGGACCTTGTGATGAGATGTACACAGGTAGGTCACTTGGGGAACCAAGAAGACAGGAAGGTAATAAAAAACACTTTTAACTTTTTTAAAAAACAAAAAAAAAAGAAAACAAAATATTTGGAAAACTCTTTATTATGTTCGTAGGGGGGGGGGGGGAACACAAATGAAAAGTTTTCCCAAAAATATTGCGTTCATTTTTTTTTAAAAAAAAAGTTTAAAAGCAAACTTTTTAGCGAGACAAACCCTTTTAAACGGGGGGGGGAAAAAAGGGGGCTTTTCAAATGGAAAAAGACCCCCACTGCCAAAACAAATTACAGAGTGTTTAAGGGCAACCCAATCAATGTTTTTTGGGGTGGCCATCACAAACCCTTTTTTTCAATCCTATTGAAATTTATGGGCAAAGGAAAAGCAGTTGAGCAAGGCAACCCAAAAAATGGTCAGTTTCACCGTTTTTCAAGTAAGGGCCAAAATTCCCCACCAAAATTTGAGAATTTTTGGGGATATCCAAAATCGTTTGACCCCAATCATACAGTTTAAAAGGCAATGCTACCAAATAAATAATAAATGTTGGAAACTTTTGACTTTGCTAAAGGAAAAAAAAAACCCTTTAAAAAATTTCTCCTTCATTATTCAGGCATTTGCAATAAAAAAATTTGGGTTTTTCCAAATTGACCTAAAACGGGTAAGGTTTATCGATTTCTTTCAGATAGTAGAAGAACATCATATTGTTTTTTTTTAATATGTAGGAAACTTCTGGTTTAAAACTGTTGTGTATAGTGGTGTTCTCTTAGTTATAAGTATGCCCAAACCTTCTGTAACCCAATAAACTCCCATAAAACATAGCGGCTCATATCCTAAAGATGGAAACAAGCAGAGGACCCCCCACCCCTGATCTCTAGCCCTTGAGTCAGGACTTGTACCCTTTTTGAGGTGCAAAAAAGGGTGCAGATCGCAATACCCCGTAAGATGTACAAAGTGACCTTGGGCAAATGCGGCACCCCCGCTGTACAGTGGCTGCACTACATGGCAGAAGCTAGCAGCCTCCCCCCCCTAGGCTGCGGCAGGCGGATGCCCCATGCCCCCGCTTTCCGGGCGTGCCCTCACCGCTGCCCCCCCCGGCCCCCGAGTCCTCGCAGCAGTCGGCGTCCGGTGACATAAAGGAGTCGCAGTACACTTGCTCCCCTTTCAAAGGGCGCCCCTACAGCATTGTTCCTTCCCGGCCACTTGGGGTGTCCTCGGGCGGCGCAGCTACACGACGCCCCCGGACCTGCATACCCACACCGAGCAGAAAGCAGCCACAGTCCGGGAGCTCCGCAGCTGCATCCCAATGGTCGGCACAGGGGGGCTCGTGGGAGTGAGGGGTGGGGGGGCCCCCGCAGGTCATGGAGGTCAGAGCCGCCTGACAGACTCCCAGGTAGTGGAAAGCCCCCTGCGCTCCGGGAGCTTTATGCGGGGGGAGGCCTCCGGGGGCCCCGGCCAGCCCCTTTATTGGTTTCCTCACACATGAGGTCCCCCCTGCACAAGGACCGGAGGTGCGATCAGGGATGCGGCGGAGTGTGAGGGAAGCGAGGCTTGTCCCGGCTTATACTGACACAGGGGGAACAGTCACCGCCTAGAAAAACACCCTGTGCACACTCTAGGTACAAGGTTGGGGGACCAAACACAGCGCTCCCCCCAAGAAACATGGCTTCTAGGACAACCATTGGGGTGTTGAAAGCCAAAGGGCCCTGTCCCCACTGCAAGGGTTTTTTTTTGGCCGGTTTTTTTTAGTCGCTTTGCGGTTTTTCAACCCCCCTGGGAAAAAAACCCGGGCCCAAAAGGAAACCCCAATTTGGGGCTCTATGGGAAAAAACCCTGGCAGGGGTCCCCCCAAATGCACGGGTTTTCCGCCCGGGGAAAAAACAAATTTTAGAAGCACAATCTTTGTCCGGGTTTCCCGGGGGGAACAAAAGTGGGATTCAATGGGAGGGGGGAGGGGCTGGTTTTTTCCGCTCACGCGGAGGAAAAAACCATCCCCCCCCAAAACCGGGCAAATACCCGGCCCGGGATTTGTTCCCCTGCCCTGGTAAACCCCCCTAAGGCTAAAAGTTCACACGGGCCTTTTTTTAAATTTCGGGGAAAGTTTAATTTTCCCCCCCGCAATTAAACCCGGGGGAACGGGGCGGGCGGGGGGACGGGGGGGGGTAAGCAGGGGGGCCGGCAAAATTTGCCGGGCCCCCATTGGCTATTTAATGCAGCGGCGCGTAACGCCGCTAGAAAAATGACATGTTCCCAAATTAAACTCCCCGCCCCCGGGTTGCCGGGGGGGGGGAGAGGGGACGTAATCCATATTCTCCTTATGAGAACTGTGAATTACCGTAATGAATGGGGCCGTTTTCCGGCCCGTAATTGGCGCACTTCGGCGCGAATTACGGGCCGAAATACGGCCCATTTTAAGCCGTGTGAACATGGCCTAAGGGTTTGTCCCCACCGCCGTGACAAAATACAGGAAAGATTCTGTGTTAAGAATCCGGCAGGTATTTTATCGTTCTTTGGATGTTTTGGGGGACGTTTCTATCCGTGGTTTGCGGATCCTAGCCGTCCCCCTTCACATTGACATGTTCATGTTCCGCCCAAAAACCGGGAGGAAGAATGAACATGCTCTAAGTTTTTTGTTACCCTGGGTGGTTTAAAAAAAAAAGTCCGGAAGAAAATCCGTGCAGTGGGGACTGCTGCACGGATTTTCTATTAGGGCGCATCCCCACGGCATAGGACAAATACCGGCCGGTTTGCCGGCCGGTATTTGTCCAGTTTTGCGCCCGTCCCTATGGCCGCGGGGGGGACGGCTTTTCTCCGCGATGAGCGGAGAAAAGCCCTCCCCCTTCACATTGAAAAGCACAGATTCCGTCCGAAAACCGGACGGAAGAATGTGCTTGCTCAATGTTTTGCAGCAAAACCGCCGGACGGAAAACCCGTGCAGTGAGGACTGCTGCACGGATTTTCCATAGAGCATAATTGTGGTCATTTTCGGCCGGTTTTTCAGGCGGTCTGAAAAAACGCAAACCGCCTGAAAAACCGGGCCCAAAACCCGTGCCGTGGGGACATGCCTTTAAAGTCTATGAGGATGGTTGCTGGTCGGTTTTCAAACCTGAAAACTGTCTTAAAATCCAACCAAAAACCTTGCCATGTGGACGGACCCTAAGGCGAGGTTCACACGGCTTATTCAAGCCGTAATTGTGGCACGGATTTCGCCTGCAATTACGCCGTGTGTACGGGGCGGAGGCGGCTGCCCGCCGCCCCCATAGACTTTCATTATCCACGGCGCGTATCCCGCCAGGATAGGCTAAGTTCACACAGTGTATTTGCAGGGCGTAATTACGCCCCGCAATTACGCCGTGTGGCCGGGGGAGGGAGTGGGGGGTTGGCACCTCGCCGGCCCATAGACAACATTCATTACCAGCGGCGCGTATACGCCACTGGTAATTCACATTTCACTTATCTCCCCACGTGGCGTATTCGCCGAGCAGGGAGAGGAGACGTAATCCATAGTTCTCTATGAGAACTGTGGATTACCGTAATGACTGGGGCGTTTTCAGCCAGTAATTTGCGCACTCCGGCGCGTAATTACGGACTGAAATATGTCCAATTTTAAGCCGTGTGAACATGGCCATAATGTGCATGTCACTTTCTCCCCGCTCGCCGTATCCAAGAGGAGCGGAGAAAAGCCCTCCCCCTTCCCATTGACATGCACATATTCCATGCAAAAACCAGACGGAAGAATGTGCAAGCACAATGTTTTTTGGGCAGCCCGCTGGCGGAAAAAATTTTTCCGGGTGGGAAAAAAACCCTTTCAGTGGGGGGCTTTCTGCACAGGGTTTTCCAAAAGGAGCCCTTTTTTGCCATTTGCGGGGCGTTTTTTTTTAGGCGGTCTCAAAAAACCGGGAAACGCCTAAAAAAACCGGCCCCAAAAACCCGTGCCTGGGGAACCCGCCCTAAACCCAGGGTTAAAATTTCAGTGGAAAAAAAAAAATTACTGAAAGCCAAATCCTAAAAAAAATTTATAAAAATGAGGTTTTTTTCCAAACCTTTTTCAAAAAACTGCTGGAAAAAAAAGCCATTTTTGGCATGGGTTTTAGTTTTTTTGTGTATTTTTTTAACATTTCCCAAAAAAAAAGGGTTTAAATTTGGAAGATAAAAAAAAAGGGGTTTTGGAAAACCCCCAAAAAAACACCCTAAAACATGAGAAAAAATTTAAAGGGATAAAAGGGACATAAAAACAAATTGCGTCGGGAGAAATCTGGAGTAAAATCAATTTGCGTAAAACAAGTATTGCGATCAGCAATGAGAAAAATCAATAAAAACCCAAGGGTTATGCCCAAAAATTTAAAGGGGAATTAAAAAGCGTTTTAACAAAGGAAAAAAACTTTAAGGAAAAAGAACCTAACAAGGGGGAATTTAAAAGGTGGCCCCCCACCGGGCCCCCCCTCGATACTCATTAGGCCAAGGGGGCATGACCCCAAAGCCGAAATCTCCAAAGGTAAAAAAGGGGGAGCCCGTGTTTCTAGGGTTTTGAATGGGTTCCCCCAAAGGGAAAAAATCCGCAAAAAAAGCAAGTGGAAACTCCCACCTTTTTTCCCTTTCTAAAGGCCTTTTAAAAGGGAAAAAATTGTAAAATAAAAAAAAACAAAAAAAGAAAAGGCACCCCATCCTTAAACTTGGGTAAAGGGGGGGGGAAAAAGGGGGAAACCAGTCAGCAAAGGGGGAACCCACCACTGTTTTTCCACATCCGCAGAGCAGTCAAAGATCTAAGATTAAATACATAAGCTAAAAAAGAAAGCAGTGTAGTGGGTTTAAAGTAAAAAAAGTTAAAGGGGATTTGCCGGGCGCCAAGGGTTTTTACCTCTTAAAACACCCGGGAGTAAAAATCTTTAAAAAAACATTCTTGAAGTCATCAAGGTTGCAGGGGGGAGAGGGAGGGGTTTAGCAAGGGGGTGAGGGAATAAAGGGGGCAACTCAAAATGAACACAAAATAATAACAGCAACAGTGGAATTTTATTAAAAGCCCAAAACACACCCTCTTTTAAATGCACTTTCTTCCCTGTTTCCCCCTTTAAAAACTCATTCATTTTTCCCCTTTATCAATTAAAAAAGTTTTTCCCCAAGGCCCGGCCTGTCAAACTCCTCCCGGGGCCCAGGGGTCGGGCTTTGGGCCCCGGGGGGTCGGGGAAAAACCCCCCCTGGCCCCCCCCCCCCAAACCGCTGTGGGGCCCCGGGGGCAAGTGCCGTGCTACCCGGGGGGCCCCTCCCCGCTCCCGGGCCCTGAGCGCCCGGGGCCCCGGGAAACCCCAGGGGCCCAGAGAACCGAGGGCCCCTTTGCCGGGGACCCAATGTCCCCGACTCCCCCCGGGGGTTTTTTGGGGGGGAGCGGGTACAGCGCCACTAGGCTGCGCTCCGTGATTTTCCCTGGGTGGGTTTAAGGGGGTTAGGCCTTCAGCCCCCCCCGGGGGGCCCCTACTGCCCACGTAACGCGGTGATTTCACTCACCGGCGCCCCCTATAACCCGGAGCCCGGGGGGCCGGGGAAGTTATTGTTTGTTGTTTGTTTTTTTTTTAAACTGTAAGGGGCCCCCGCTACCCAAAGGGGGGTCCCTGGGTACAAAGGGGGTCCCCGGGAACAAAGGGGGGTTTTTTTAAACTAACAAAGGGGGGTCCCAAAAGAAAGGGGGGGGGCCCCCCTTGCTAAAAAAAGGGGGGGGGGGGGGCCCCCCCGGCCCCGACAAAAGAGGGGGGTCCCTGGCTACCCAAAAATGGGGGGTTTCCCCGGCTACAGAGGGGGGTCCCCGAAAAAACAAAAGGGGGGTCCTTGGCCCACAAAGGGGGGCCCCGGCTACAGAAAGGGGGCCCTTGGGCTACAAAAAGGGGGGCCCTCTAATGAAAAGGGGGTCCCTGGTTTCAGAAATGGGGGCCTGAAATACAAATTTTGGGGTTCCCCCGGCTACAAAGGGGGGTCCTGACTACGAGGGGGGGTTTCCCCGGGTTTTCCCAAAAGGGGCCCCTGACTAAAAGAGGGGAGTCCCTGGCTACCCAAAAGGGGGGGGCCCGGCTAAAAAAGGGAAGGGCCCTGGCAAAAAAAAAGGGGGTCCCCGGGGTACAAAAAGGGGGCCCCCCGATGCAAAAAGGGGGCCCCGGCTAATTTAAAGGGGGCCCAACAAAAAGGGGGGGCCCGGGAAAAGGGAAAGGGGGGGCCCTGAAAAACCCTAAAGGGGGCCCCTTACTTTCAAAGGGGGCTTTACACAAAGGGGGGCCCTTTTCAAAAAAGGGTGCCCCGGCTAAAAGAAAGGGGTGGCCCTGATACAAAGGGGGGCCCCGATACCCAAAGGGGGCCGTGGCAAATGAAAAAAGGGGCCTGACTACAAAAGGGAAAAACCCTTTGGTAATGGAAAAAAGGGGCCCCGACCCACAAAGGGGGCCCCCGGCTAATGGGAAAAAAGGGGGGGCCCCGGGGAATGAAAGGGGGGCCCCCTTTACTAATGAAAAAGGGGGGCCCGACTTTCAAAAGGGGGCCCTGGCAAATTTAAAGGGGCACCCCCGGGTAATGAAAAGGGCCCTGGCTTTTAAAGAAAAAGGGGGGCCCCCGATAAAAAAGGGGGGCCCTGGGTTTAAAGAAAGGGGGGCCCTGCCCCAAAAAAGGGTGGGCCTTTGGGTAATGAAAGGGGGGGCCCCGACTACCAAAAAGGGGGCCCCGGAAATACCTAAAGGGGCCCCCCGAAACCTCCACAGTGTAAAAGGGGGGGGGGGCTGACTTCCCCACACTAGCTTTAAAAGGGGGCCCCCAACTACCTGTATACTACCCAAATTGGGGCCCCAAATGCTGCATACTTTCCCTAAAAAAGACCCTTAAAAAGCCCTGTATACTACCCCAAAAAAAACCCCTAAAATGGGCTATATACTTCCTAAAGGAGGCCCCACCTTGCCCGTAATTTCTACTTCAAAAGGGGAAACCCTAACAAACCTGTATACTTAAACCCAAAGGAGGGCCCCCTAACTGCCTGTATAGTACCTAAAAAAGGGGCCCTAAACTTTCCCCGCAGCCTAAATAAAGGGGGCCCAAAAAACCTTTTTTGATATTACCTAAAAGGGGTAAAACCCCCTAAACCCACACCTAACCCAATTGGGGGCTCACCCAACACCTACCTACAGCCTACCTAAATGGTGGGCCACCCAAACCCAAAAGGGACCTATCTTTCTTTCCTAAAAATGGGGGCCCCTTATCTACCCGGGGGGTTTTTTTACCAAAACCCCCCCGTTTGGATACTAAAATTTAGGCCCCTAATTTTTGGCTTGTTTCCGCTCTTCCCCCCCTGGGTATTTTTTTACAATTTTTGGGGGAATAGGTAAAGATGGGTGGAAATTTTGGGTTCTAAGAAATTTTGGTGTAATTTTTTGCAGGGAGAGTGGTTGGGCCCGGGAAAATTTATCATGGGTGGGTGGAACGGAAGAAAAAGAAAAAAGGGGAAAAAGAATGACCTCAAAGAGAAAGAAACGACCCCATCCAAAATGGAAAAATTCCCCGGTGAGTCCCCTGAATTTTTTAGGGTTAAATTTTTTTACATTGTAATGTGATGGTGACCCCCGAGCCCGGTGTTTACCAACCCAATTTTTGGTTTTTAAATTCGGTTGGGTTTTGGGAAGCCCTATTTTTTTTTCCCTGTTGTAAGAGTTGGGGGGAAAAAACCCTGACCCTGGGATTAGGAAAATTTGACTTTCTTTTTTGCTGGGGTTTTAAATTTTAGAAGGGGGGTGAGGCTGGGGACCCAAAGGGGAAACCCTTGGAAAGGGGGGTACTGAATGTGGGGTGGTGGTGGGGGGTGGAAAGGAAGCGACTTAGCCCGTGTTATGATATGTTTAATGACAAATGTGTTTACCAACATTGGTTTCTACACAAAACATTTTTTGTTTTGCCAAAAACCGAAATTATGTTGGGGAAAAAAAGGGGGGTTTATGTCCCCAAAAAGGGCCGGGAAAAACATTTTCATTTACTTCTGTGGCCCCCCAGAATTTAACCCAATGTGGGCCCCAAAACCCCCCCTCCGACACTGCTCTGGTTTCCCTTTTGGTCCTGTCCAGTGGAAGCTTCCCGGTAAAAAAAAGGGGATTGAGAAATGCTGTAAACTCTCAGAGTCTTCACTTTTTGTAATCAAAATTTATTTAGAAAATTTTAAATTTAATTAAACCCATTTTGGAGGTTTCCCCCGTCAACAAATTTCATTTGGGGGCAAAACCCCTTTAAGCCAATCATCCCATATCATAAAGAAATTTGTAGCACTCCCCAGTGAGTCACTCCGTAACTCCTCCCATTGGCAAATTCTATGGATCTCCGCAAACCAATCTGTAATCGAGGGGCACGCTGTTGTGTGCATCGGAGGCACAGCCTAAGGCTAGGTCTACACAGAAAAGGATTTTGGTCATTTTTTGGGTGGATTCAGTATTTCCAATCCACTGAAAAACCGACCATACCCAACGCTGTATAGCCCTCTATTTAAAATCCGTGCTGCAGTCTACACAGCACAGATTTTTTTACTGAAGGAAATGAAAAATGTCCAGCAGAATATAGAACATGTGGGAATGACGTCAGATTCCCACAGCCCTAATGTACTGGGCCGCCAGGAATCCGAAATCCAACCGCCGTTTTTGCGCAAAAGCCACACAAAAAACAATGGTGCGGTCCAGCAAAGTGAAAATGCTGGTGGATTTTAGACGACTTTTTTACTTTGCTGTGTGGAAGGAAAACTGGTAACAGGTTCTGAGGCCCCAGAATGTGAGCCAATATAATGCAAAATGAAGATTAAAGAAAGTGAAGATAACTAATCCAGATAAAGCAAGTCCTTACATATATCAGCCAGAAACAGCTATTGGAAGCTGGAGATCACTTTTTTTTTATTGAGGACAGGAGCTTCTTTGGACCATGTACTTTATACACATTGGACCTCATTTATCAAAACTGTCTAATCCTAAAACTGCCCTTGTTGCCCATAGCAACCAATCAGCGCTGAACTTTTATTTCTTATACTGCTCTGGAAAACTGTGCGCTGAGCACTGGTTTGTTGCGATGGGCACCAAGGACAGTTTTATGATCAGACAGTTTTGATAAATGAGGCCCAATGTACCAGAAAAAAAGAAGACGGAGCCCTCACCTGATGCGCAAAGGAGCCGCTAATCCTGACACATGTGAAGAGCAGAACAGATCATGTAATACCGCACTGTACTGCAGAGCGGCGCCACTATATCGTCAAACACTGCAAGCAGTGCAGATCAGTAGTGTATGGTGTAGACACCTTTTTTAAGTGATCTGGATAATGAAAAGGTGTAAGCCTGGGAGCCCAGTGGAAAGAGCAGTATGTCCTACGACCACTCCGGCCTCTGGGCTCCCAGGCTTACACCTTTTCATTCTTCAGAACATTAAATGAAATAAAAAGTAATCAAAAAGTCATATAAACACCAAAGTGGTACCAATGAAAACGTCAGTTTGTCTACAAAAAACTTCCTTACATAGCTCTGTATAGGGGAAATTAAAAAAAGATATGGCTATCAGAAGACAGTGATACTTAAATATTGTTTTACACAAAAATTTTTTCTTTTTTAACGTGCTACAACGTAAAAAAAAAGCTATCTAAAAAGCTGTAATGGTATCAACCCATGGAGTAAAACTAACAGGTCAATTATTCTGCACAGTGACTGTTGTAAAATTAAAAAAGACTACCGGGATTGTAGTATTTTGTTCATCCAGCCTCACAAAAACATTGATAAAAAGTGATCAAAGCGTCAGCGGAACCCCATAATGATACCAATGAAAAAGTCAACACATCGCACAAAAACAAGTTCTTATGCAGCTCTGTATACATAAAAATAAAAAAGTTATGGCGGTCAGACTATGGTGACTAATACACAATTTTTGACAAAACGAAATTCATTTGTGTACAAAGTACAAAAAAACATATAAAATGATATAAAATTTATATCATTGTAGTTGTACTGACCCGCATAGTAAAGTTATTAAGTCATTTATACGGCGACTGCTGTAAAAATGAAACCCAAAAAACAATATGGAACTGCTGTTTTTTTTATTTTAACGGCCCAATGATTAAAAAAAAAACTGTGAAACACCTGTGGGATCAAAATGCACAATACACCCCTAATATGATCCATTGAGGAGTGCGAATTCCTCAAATAGGGCAACTTATGGAGGTTTCACCTTTTTTTGATTACTTTGGGCTGCTAGCAAATGTGACTTAGCACTCCACCAAAATTCCTAAAGAGTAAATAAGCTCTCCCTCCCTTGTATGCCCTGCCATGCACTCAAACATACATCCACACATAGGGTAGTGCCAATCTTGGAAGACATTGCATAACAAACTTTGGTTTGCTTTTTCCCCAGGAAAAACTGTATATTGTTGGAAAAAAATAGTTTTCCACTTTCATAGCTAAAAGCTAGAAATATTTGAGAAACACCTGTGGGGTCCATATACTCGCTACACTCGGGACTATGTTACTTATTGATGGTAGTTTCCAATATGGGGTCTTTTTAGCAGCCGTTTATTAAGTTTTAGACCTCAGTGGTGTCCGCAAAACCTGGAAAATGTGCACCTAATAAAAATACATAATGAAAATGAGACCCAGTGTCCAGTAGGTCGCTGATCCACTCTGAGGTTGTGGTTGAGCAAATAGTGCACTGGCCCACATATGAGATATGCTAATACGGGAGAATTGATGTTGAGTTGTATTTTCCTTGGTTAATATATACGGTATTCCCGTGAGTAACAGATTTAATTGAAAATCTGCAAAAAAAAGTGACATTTTCGAAAATTTCACCTCCACTTTGCTTTAATTTTGGTTGAAACACTTAATGGTATTAACTTTATTCTGTTTGAATACCGTATGGGATTCTTGAAAATGTGAAAAAATTGCTACTAAATTTATAAGCCCTGTACTGTAAATAAAAAAATAAAAAGACATTTAAAAACGATGCCTTCTTAAGGCTTGACATATGAATAATTGCTAGTTATTAAACTTATTTTTGTGTGGTTATAACCTATGGGATCTTACATGCAAAAATGTTTTGATGTTGAAATTGCAAATTTTTACAATTTTTATGACATTTTTGAGATTTTTCTCAAAGGACGATTAGGCCCAAAATGTCCTCAATAACTTAAAGCTCAATGAGGCCTTTTGTTATAAAATGTCTTAGCAGTAAGACTTTTATGTTTGCCCAAATCAACAATCAGAGCTTTGGCTTTTATTTTTTCAGGTACTTTATGAAATAAAAGCTGAGCTCTGATTGGCTGCCTAGGCAAAAAAGACAGTCTTACAGCTAGACAGTTGTCATACATTAAGGCCCATGAATCACGAGAGAGGGAGAGGAAAAAATTCTTTGAATCACATTTATTCTCAGGTAACGTGACACATGTCAGTTTTAAAAATTTGGGCTTGTAAGGGACAGGTTAAAAACTGGCCTGCAGTGGGTAAGACTATGTCTTACTCAAGAATGTTAAATTGCTACCAATCTCCGGCTGGCAAGTTAACAGTGCAGAGGTGCAGATTTGCGCCTAAAATGGCGGTCGGTTTTCAGATTTGCCATTGGCCTTGTACATTAAATGTAGGGAATGTGGCGGAATATTGCAGCATTTCTTAAAATCAGCCCGGAAAAAACAATCCATGCTTGTGTAGACTACAGCACAGATTTTTCATTGCTGTATATGCAGCATTGGTCACAGTCGGCTTTTCGGCGGATTTCAAAATACTGTAATTCGCCGAAAACCACCAAAAACCTGGTTTGCTGTGTAGACATAGCCTAAGGGTTAAAGGGAGTGACTGAAATCTGAAAGGAGCTATTTTTGTTAAAACCAAATATTTCTGGTAAACTGTTTGTTTAGGCAATTTTTGCAATTAAAATCGACCTATACAAAATATTGTCATTCTGTAGATGTGTATGAAGGACTTGTTGTTTGGCTGGGCAGACTAATCTAATCACGTACTTCAGATGCTACCTATCTATACATGGTATCATTACAAATAGTAGGTAATACGACGGGATTGCTTTATCATGCTTTATTGTTTTATCTTCTCTCTTATTGTTTTTCTCTCAGGGATAGATACGACTAGACTAGATCAAAGCAATTCATGAAAAATAAAATAAGTAATCTTTTTCTTGCATTGAGGAAGGGTGGGTTTTCTTCAAACTTATCAGGTAATTGCTTGTAATAATTTACAGTTCTTCAGGACCATCACACAATCTTTTCCTGCTGTGCTGTCAGAGCTCACAGAAGGGAACTTCAAAAAAATTCTATATTAAAATAATTCAAAAAAACCCCCCCCCCCAAACTTAATTTAAAAAAAAATCAATATTAATAGTCACCAATATTGCTTTTTAATATATGAAAAGAAAAAAATTTATGGTAGTGTCATTTTTCCTTTTTAACATTATGGCCAAGTTATTTGACTCCTAAAACATTGGGTTTTTTTAAGGCATTTGCTTTGCTTATATCACATGTATTGCTTAGTGTATGGTGTTTTTCTTCTGCTGTTTTCCATATAGAGCATGAAATAACACATGAACATGTTACAGAATCTTAAAAATAAAACAAAATGTTTGTTATTTTTTAAGGATTTCTAAGATCCTATGAGGTCCATGTCTTTGTATTATAAAAAGCTGTAATTTTCAGTTTCTTGTATAAAATAATGTCTGAAGAAGAGGAGTGTGAGTACTTCTCGATAAAGCTCCACCATCAATATAATCAGCCCTCCTAAAAGGTTTCATCGCCTGATTTCTTTACTCTTCTGCTACTTTCTACTGGCTAACCACGGTACAACTTATATCTACTAGCAAAATGGTGCTTAAAACAATCTCGCCACCTAGTGGGGGGTCGCCACGGAGGGACTCCAAGGGCGACATGTATGACATCTCCCACGTCTGGGCGCACCTTTTCCGACCGGTTTTCCGAGCGGAAAATCTGCGCCTAATTTATGTCGGCACTGGGGCGCGCTCATACATCCTATGTCAAACGTCCGCCGTGAATCGCCAGTGTTTGAGGTCATAGTGCGTGGGATCTGAGGGCAGTACGGCGCTGCGACTATGATTTGCCTTTCCGGGGGTGCGCTCATACCATGTGGGGTAATGTTCCCTGTGCCCACCAGTGTGTGGGGCTCAGTGGCTGGGGGACATGGGCGAAGTGCGGGGGATTGACGCAGAAGGCGAATGCGCCGAAAATCTGTTCCGATGCGAGACAGGCTGTGAGGCAAAAACAGCGAGAAATCATGCAGATGTCGGTGCGGAGTATGAAATCAAAAATTGCCTTTATAAAGGCTGTTCATCATTCTCAAAAAAGAGCTCAAACCTCAAAATAAAAAATACATTAATAACAAAATCACTTTCCAATATCCTATTCAAGGAATTCGGATATTGGAAATTGCCGGGGAAAAACAGTAATTCAAATTCAAAAGACCTATTCCATTGGTCGGACAGACAGAAACCGGCCAATCACAGATTTGGAGCGGACAGTGAACCATTAAAACCTTTGGAGAACTACTATGGACCATTCAGAATTCAAAAGTGGCGGACAGTTCAAAACTACAGTAAAAATGCTGGAAAGAGATGATTGGCCCTGAGCTAGCGGGGGTTGGCTATCTCGGCCAACAGGACATAGGAGGACAGGGACCATTATAGCCTATGGAAGAAGTTTTAAACCAATCCAAAATCAAATGCGGGACAGTTTAAAATACAGTAAAAATGCAGAAACAGAGTATTGGCTGAGCTGCGGTGGCTTGGCTACCCCAGCCAATCCATGAGCGCTGAGCTACTTCTCCCATTGTAGGATCTGGGAGAGATGGGCGCAATGCAATCTCGGCTCTCAGCGCCATGCGGCTTGGAGTATGATAAAAAATAAAATTTATATTAGTTGTAAAAATATTTCTCTGAAAAGAGCTAAAACATTCTTAAACATAAAATCACTTCTTTCCGAAACAACGCGTTTGTCGCCGAGAAACGGCTGCTACATCGGAATTGCAATAGAAAGAATTGCCGTAGGGTAATCCAGTAATTCAAAATCGCGGTTGAACGCTATTCTGATTGGTAGGCATAAACCACAGCCCAATCAGAATAGGAGCGGACAAAGGACATTATATCCTATGGAGAAGTTTGAAACCCAATAAAATTCAAAGGCGGTGACAGTCAAAATACAGTAAAAGCCAGGACAAGAGCTGATTGGCTGAGAGCTTGCGGGGGCTTGGCTATCCCAGCCAAACAGGAGCACGAGCTACTTCTACCATTGTAGTCTAATGGAGAGATCGGCGTTAATGCAAAACTCGGCGCTCAGCGCCGTGCGGCATGGAGTAGATTAAAAAAAATCTTTTTTAATTTAACGTGGTTCAAACATTATACAGATAATGCGCTTGAAACTTCTCTAAAAAATAAATCAGTTAAATCCCTAAACAACGCATTTGTCGCCGAGACCGGCGCTACATAAGGAATTGCAATATAGAAGAATTGCACGGGGAAATACAGTAATTAAATGTTTATGCTTTCTATTGGACGGCATAAACCAGCCAATCCAGACTTAGGATCGACAATGGCACATTACTAACCTCAGGAGCGAGGAATTGATCATTCCAAGAATAGGAAGCGAAAGGACCCATTTCTAAACCTATTGGAGAAATATGACCAATCATTATTAAAAGGGGCAGTATCAAAATTACTGTAAAAAGGCAAGAAAAGAGCTGATGGGTTGAAGCGGCGGGGGTACAGTACAGCTTCTAAAGCTTATCAGAGCGCAGGAGCTTACTTTCTCATAGAGTTCTTTGGGAAAAGTAATGCCAGAGCAGGAGCTCTGTTTGTGATTGGCTAAGGTTAATAGAGGAGCGTTTATTTGGACCAATGGGAGTTAGACACCTGCCGAGCGACCCTCCTATGGGTTTTTTCTAACGCCAATCTGAAATAAAACTGTATATGGCCGAAATTCAAAAGATAATTCTGCCAAAGTTGTACCGATGTTGTATATAAAATTAATAATAATATGGGTGTAAATTAAAAAAAATATTAATTCATTAAAATCAGGTTTATTTCTTTATTTTCGCTTAACCAAGGATCAATAGTATTGGTTGTAACTGAAAATAAAAGAAATAAAACCTGATTTTATTGAATTAATTTTTTTTTTCTTTACCCCCATATTATTATGCATTTTATATACACATCGGTGACAACTTCCTGTAGTATTATTATTTGATTTCGGCCATTGTACAGTTTTATTCAGATGATTAGAAAACCCATAGCGTACTCGCTCTCCCCATGATCAAACATAACCGCGCCATCTTTAACTTAGCCATTCAAAACTAGAGCAGGACTGCTAGCCTCTTGATTTTTGTTTGGTTCAAACTTATCCATAGGTTATAATGGGTCTTTGTGCTACCTATTCTGATTGGTCTATTTCTCCCTCCATAGCTTATATTGGGTCTTGCTGATCCTATTCTGATTGGGACCTATTCTCCTACATAGATTTAGAATGGGTCTGTTTGTCGCCCCTATTATGATTGGTGCTTTTCTCCTCCATAGCTTATATGGGGTCTTTGTCGCATCCTATTCTGATTGGCTGGATCTCTGACGACCAATGAGGTACTAGCTTACAGAAATTGAAATTACTGTATTTTTCCTTGGGCAATTCTCCTAAATACCAATTTACCTATTTGTAGCACCGGTCTGGCGACTAACGGTGTTGCTTCGGATTGTCTTGTTTATGATTATAAGAAGAATGTTTGAGCTCTTTTTCAGATCAGATATTACAACAATAACAAATGAAAGTTTTTATTCATACTCCATGCCGCACCGGCGCTGAGCACGCCGAGATTTCATTGCGCCCATCTCTCCATAGGACTACAATGGTCGAGAGTAGCTCGAGCCACTCTGATTTGGCTGGGTATTTAGCCAACAGCACCAGACCCTAGCTCACGCCAATCAGATCTTTGCAGCATTTTGTCTGTCTTTTGAACTATCCCGGCCTTTGATTTTGATTGGTTCAAACTTCTCCTTAGGCTATAATGGGTCCCTGTAGCTCCTATTCTGATTGGGCCGGATAGCACACAGGCCCGCTAGACTCAGACAATCAGCTCTTTTCTGCCTTTTTACTGTATTTTGAAATGTCCCGCCTTTAATTTGATTTGAGTATCAATAGTTCTCCATAGGTTTTAATGGTTTCATACACTGTAGCTCCATATTTCTGATTGGACGGTTTCTGCCAAAACCAAGAGAATAGGCTTACAGAATATGACATTACTGTATTTACCGGCAAATTTTACAATAACGAATTCATGATATAGAGCCAATTCTTGGATTTAGAAAGTGATTTTTTTTAAAATTTTTTTTCGTTTTGAGGTTGATCTCTTTTTGAGAATGTTTTCCACCTTATAAAGGACGATTTTTTTGGGAATCCATAACTACTGCTGCACGGAGCTGAGAGCCCGAGATTCTCTTGCGATTTTCTGATGCTTCCTCGTCATTGACGTTCTTGATTCACTTCGCCACCGGAGAATTTTGACCAAAATAAACTAGGTCATTCCTGTCCGGTGCCCTGCCAGAGCACTGCATTGTGCCGCGCTTTGGCGAGCAGCGACTCGTACATGACTCGGGGTTTTCGACCGCGTCACAGCCCCGGAACGCCTACCCCACGCCCATTGCCCGCCCCCTTTCCATGCGGTGCGCAGCTGAAACGCGCGCCTAATACCATGATCTCTGCGTTCAGACCAAGGCGGAGTCGGCCGGGAACGGCGCAGATTCTATCACCAAAAAACTAGGTGCGAACAGCCTGATCTTACATCGTCGCCCTAATAAGTATTAAAGGGTCCGTTCACTTGGCTTTTTGCGGGAACGGATTTCCCCAGCCATAATTGCGCGACGTACTGCGTGACAATACGGCGGAATCTGTCCCAAGCCATTATGGTAATCACTGTGGATTCCGTACTCTCCTCCCCTCTCGGAGAATACACTGGGATGGGGTGAAAGTGACATGTTCTGTATTCGGAGGGATACGCGCTCATGGTTATTAGAAAGTCTATGGGATAGCGATCTGTGGGTGTAATCCGTCCCCGCACCAATTACAGCTTGAATAAGACGTTCGTGACAAACTTCGCCGGGCATAGTGACAAATTACTAAATAGATTTTAAATATATCCACAAAATAAAAACAAACAGATTATAAGTTAAAACTCCAATTCCTGTTTGTATATTTAAAACAAAATTACTATGTAAAAAATTATAATTTAACAGCATCTCCACTTCTGTTAGAAGTGAAATATAACGCTGAATATATACTGAATCAGTGAACAGCATAAAAAAATTTTATTAAATGACAGTGGTGTCGGGATTTTTGTTCACTTTTCCTCCTCTAAAATTGACATATAAATGTGATAAAAAAAAGTCATTCATAATAAAAACTACTTAGGCCTGCAAAAAGCATCAGCCCTCACACAGGTCTAGAAGACAGAAAAATAAATAAATATTATTGATCTAAGGAGGCAAATAGCAGTTACAAAGGAATTAAAACTTAGATAGAAAATTTGATTTATTAAAAGTTATTAAAACAAAATTAAAAACTATAACTTTTGGTATCAACAAATTTGTGCTGACCAACAGAATAAAAGATAGCCAAGTCATTTACACTGCACAAAAATGTTGCTGTTTCGTTTCATCCTACAACATATTTTTTTTAGCGGTTTTCCAAGAAATTATCATTTAATCAGTACCACTTCAATTCCTTAAAACACCAAGCTGTTAAAAATAAAAAACAGCTACTGGTAAATAACGGTCCGAACAAAGGGAACCACCTAGCAACGCAACATAACCCCCAGGAGGTTACAAAAGCGATAGAATCCTGAAAAAAAATAAATCACCGGGCCCGGATGGGTCATCCAGGTGAATATTAAAAATGTTGAAGCGTAGAGGCCGATCACCTACGTTAACAAACACTCTCAAATGAAATTATGGGGGGGGGGGGGGTTGGGTGGTTGAAGGGACTTCCCAGGAGGGCCGCGGACAATTGTCTATACCTAAGCTGGAGAAAGAATTGGAGGGAGGTTGGTTCCTATAGCCCAATTTACCTATTGAATAAAGATTATAAAAATTTTACCGGACGATACTGGCACACCGCACTTGCAGATCTATTGCCTCTGTTTCTACTGGACAATCTTCACAGTTGGGGATTTGTCCAGGGGAGGACGACGCTCCACCCAAGGCTGCTATGAATAAATACACTACTCAGCCTTGCTACTCAGTTTTTATTAGCATGCCGAAAAGGCCTTTTGATCGGTTCTCCTGGAAGTTCATCTCAACACCTCCCTAGGGATTAGGAAATTTCGGGATGATGTTTTTTTATAACCTTTCTACAGAAACTACTCATTTAAATTCAAAAGATTCCCATTTCTAACTCGTTAAATGGAGTTTCAGAGTAACTTATCCCCCCTTCGCGTTTTGAAACATGGGGGCCAAGAAATGGTTGCCCCTGTACACCACTACTTTAGACACTAGCTTTGGACCACCTTTTTTGCGGCACCTCCTATCCATGGGGACTGGATATTCGAGCCATAATCAATTGGGATAGACGGAAGTACGAGTTTCGGCATTTGACCGCATGACCTTGATTATTTTTTATCTTTTGTTTATCTCCAGGCCCCAGAATAGTTTGCAAAAACTAATTTCATGAAGTTGAGAAGAAGGGTGCCACTATAGGGCTTCAGACCGGTCAACTTGATAAAGTCTAATGTCTATCCCTGGTTGATATACCTATTTCAAACGTTAACTATATTTATTAGTCCTCGCATGGAAAATGCTATTGTAGAAGTTGTTTTAGAACTTTTATATGGCGTGGGAAGCAATCAAGGAGTAACATTGACAGCCTTACATAGCCCAGACAGGTGGTGGAATTAATTTTCCCTAGAGTGATCGAAACTTAATTCTCTGGCTACTATTCTTTGCTTTCGTGCTGGACTGAGCTCCTCGTCTTTCTTAAACTCATCACTCCGTTCTTTTGTGACGCAAGTCCTCCGTTGTTGTTGTTTGTAGAGTGAGAATCAGTCATGAAAATTGCAAAAGAGACTGTAGCATAGTCGCAGGGTGGGTTGGAGAGTTGTGCGCCAGGTGGGTTTGGATGCGGGCAAATCGAGCAGGGAGAGGTGGGCGGCGGAGGGGGGGCGCGGGCGTGGCATTTTGGCAGATGTGGAAATTGGGGGTAGAGGGTTGGGAAGAGAAATGAGAATTTGGTTTTGGGAAACGATTTTTATGAGGAATTAATATAGATTTTGTTATTCGCGAAGCGAACAGGTCCGCGGATCGTCCAGCTCCACAAACCCCCAGTGGGTCTACATAAGAAAGTGTGAAAGTATATCCGGTAAGTTTTTGTACCTTGAACAGTGGTATCTCTATTTAGCAACCTGGGGAGAGAGCAAAACGGGTAATATTATTTTATCAAGGTGCTCTGCTAAGACCCGAAATCACTAAATTTGGGCGCCTCCCTTAAGGAATTACTAAAAAACATATTTTTCTTATTTGGTTATATTGGTATTTTGGGAACCTTTTAGTAGGGAGGAGGGCCCTCCCTGGTTGGATCCAATAATCTGGTCGTTATTACATTATTAGGAATCTTCGTGATGATTTTGCCCGCGCCAGTAGTTTTAGAAGAGCCATATCCAAGGAGTAGGAAGAAGTTCACATGGTTCTTAGGCACCTCGATTATCACCAATAACATCAGGATTGGAGCCATCGCCGGTCCTAGAGAACCCGCGGTCGGCTGCCGCAAAACTCATAAAATAATTAATATTTAAATAAAAATAGACCACCCTATATTAAAAAAGGGTCCAAAGCCTAGGTACAAAAAATTAACACAGTTTGACCAAGTGGTTTGTACCGTGGTGTGGCGTCAGGGCGAACTTAACTTTAGGGTTGGTAGCGGACCAAATTGGGGGTATAGAAATCGCCATCCTAAACCCCAAGCGCCCAAACCAAAGGGGAGAGGAAGAAGTTTTTTACCATCTTACAGTCAATAGATATGCTTTTGAATTAATTGTAGGTTCGGTTAGACTGTAGATTCAAGAAAGGTTATATATTAAATTAATAAACTACATCCTACCGACAAAGTTATTATAGATGGTTGCGGTCAAGGGGGTGTCGTATTCGGCTCGTTTGTTGTGGGACAATGCCAGGTGCGCGAGACCCGAACACATCTATCAAAGGACTTTTCAGGCATATTAATTCTGAGTAGCTTGGCTTTACCTGTAGGGTATTTATATTTTTCATAGACAGACTCATTGGTGGAACTTGGTGAGTCGTCCCCTTGTACTATCCCCAACTGTTGAATGAACCACAGAATAGTCAAGTAGGGGCACAGGCAAAGGTGAGTTTATAGCCGAATCTCGGGTTGTACAGACCAAGCTGGAAAGTAGTATAGCTAACACGGTATTATTCTCATAATATTTGTTTAATCGGTTATTAATAATAGGGATTTTGGGTATCTATAGTACCTATAGGAAACAAAAAAAGCCATCAACTAGTCTTTCCCTGATCACCACTTAGGTTAAAGTATAATGTGTGCCTCTGCCCCACCCACCCTACACCACCAACCCCCCTCCCCCCGCGCCTCCTGGAAGTCCTCAACCAACTACCCCTCCCACCCACACCCCTTTAATTTCCATTGAAGAGTCGTTAGTTAGTCACCAAGGGACGAACTACTACCCTTCAATACAATTTTTATTATTACCTGATGCCTTCAGAGGCCAGCGCCGGATGTACTTGTTTTTTTCCAGGGCAATTACACCTATCGCTTTTGTAAACTCTCTCTGGGGTGTTTTATTGCGTTGCTAGGTGTTCCTTTGTTACGGAAGTTAGGTTTACATAGTAGTGTTTTATATTTTTATACAGCATGGTTTTTACAGAATATAGGTAATCGCCGGTTACTATTAAATGTATTTCTTGGGGGGAAAACGCTCTTACAAAAAAAAAATATTTGTAGGATTGAAACGAATAAAAACAAGCAACATTTTTTGTGCAGTGTAAATGACTTGCTATGTTATTCTCTTGGTCTGACAATTTGTGATTACCCAACATGTATATAGTATTTAATTTTGTTTTTGATAACTTTTTTAATTAATAAAAATTTATTATCTCTTTTTATTTCCATTTGTACTGTATTTCTCGAGATCAATAATATTTTTATTTTTCTGTCTTCAGGACCATGTGTGAGGGCTTGCATTTTTGATGGCTTTAGTTTTACTATTAGGATATGGACTTTTTTTTATCAATATTTAATGTCAATTTTAGCAGGAGAGGAAAACGTGAACAAAAAACCCGCACCACTGTCATTTAATAAAAATTTTTTTATGCTGTTCACTATTACAGGATATATTCAGGTTATTATTTTCACTTTAACAGAAGTGGTGATTAGATGCCTGTAAATATTATCTTTTTACATGATTTCTTTTGTTAAATATACAACAGGCAATTGGAGTTTTTAACTTTTATATATAGTTTGTTTTTTTTTCTGTGGATATATTTATACTTTTAGTAAATCTTTGCTCAATCCTAGCTTGGACCAGTTCACAACGCGCTTATTCAAGCTGTATAATTGCGGGACGGATTTATACCACAGATCGACGAGATACCAATAGATTTCATTTATCACCTTCGGCCGCGTATGTAACTACCACGCAGGCAAAATAATGTACATGTTCAATTTCTACACCACCCTGTATTCTCCGATCCCCGAGGGGCAGGAGAGAACGGAATATCACAGTGATTACCATAACGGCCTGGGCTCAGGATTCCTGAAGTATTCAGCGCAACAAGTAACGCGCGCCGCAATATGGCTGGATTTCAGGCCCAATGCTATTATTTTGACTGCCGGGTTAGGTATAGGGTGTAGGGCTAGCCGTCCGCCGGCGACATGTATGATCGGGCTTGTCGACCCTCCCTGTTCTTTCGGAGACTCAACGGTAAACTGCGCACTCCCGGGCACCCGACCTCACCTTGTCGGAAGCAGGCGATGCTGTTGTTAGGCGCAGCGGTTCTTCATTCTACAGTGCGACCGCATGACCACCAAAGTGCCTTACACCGCGGGCACCCAAATGGGCGGATGGGGTTCGGAGTTCCGAGGGCGGCGACCACACCGCAGGATCACAGTTTACCCCGAGGAATGTATCGATCGCAGGCTCGACATAGGCGCCGGGCACCAATGCAAGTGCTCCTGCAGCTTCCGACAGGGATAAAAAAGACCTTGTTTATTTTGTCTCCTAAATGCTACGGT
Source organism: Phyllomedusa bahiana (assembly GCA_025379985.1). NCBI lineage: Eukaryota > Metazoa > Chordata > Amphibia > Anura > Hylidae > Phyllomedusa > Phyllomedusa bahiana. The sequence goes on from JAODAL010027210.1 coordinate 24,710, forward strand.
GGCGAAGTGAAGCCAAGATCAGCGAACATTGACGAGCGGACAGCATACAAGCAAGATCGCCCCACCCCACCCAACACAAGAGAAATCCTCGCTCTCCTCAGTCTTCCCCCGTGCACCAGCCCCAAGGAGTATGATTCCCACAAAATATAGACTTTAATAAAAGGTGCTGCATGGGGGGGCTCGGGGAGGTGAAACAGGGAGCGAAAAACCACTTATCGAAAAGAGCTCAAACTCAAAACCGAAAAAATATTTAAAAAAAATCACTTTCCAAAAATCCATTGAAGGGCCCTCATCATTTAACTTCGCGTTATTCGGAAATTGCCGCGGCAAAATACAGTAATTCCCAAATTCTGTAAGCTATTCTATTGGTTGGCCAGAATAACCGGCCAATCAGATATAGAGATGGCGACAGTGAACCTCTTTAAAACCTTTGGAGAACTATTGACCAATAGAATTTAAAGCGCAGGGACCAGTTCAAAATACGTAAAAAGTGACCGAACCTAGAGCTGATGGCGATGAGTACAGCGGGCGGCTTGGCTATCTCGCCAAATCAGTCATAGGATGCGTACTCGGCGACCATTATAGCCCCTATGGAGGAAGTTTGTCAAACAACAATCACAAAAATCAAAGGCCCGCGGATAGTCTTACAATATTAGACAGTAAAATGCCTCGAAAAAGGAGGATTGGCTGACGCATAGCCGGCGGGCTTGGGCTATACACCAAGCATTCCAACCACGAACGCGCACCGACCTACTTCTCCCATTGTCAGTCTATATGAACACTCCAGAAAGATCGCGCGCTAATGAATTCATCGAGCTCTATACTGCGCGAAACAGTGAGGCATTGGTGGTGGGTATTTTAATTTGATTTTCCTTGTTTTTAGTTTGTTATTTGTGTGAAGTTAATGTATAATGTGATCATTCATTTAGATTAAAATATCTTAAAAGGTATTGACTACCTCCCCGCACACAACCCGTTTGTCGCCCCCCCCCCCCCCAGAAGACCGGTCGGCTACCATAGCGGATTCATGGGTTATAGAGAATTGCCAGGACAATACCTGTAATTCAAATTCTGTAAGCCTCATTCTCATTGCGTCCGGCAGAAGACAGGCCAATAAACGAATAGGAGCCGAACAACAAGACCCATGTATAAGCTATGGAGCCCGAGAATACTGGACCAATCAGAATAGGAAGCGATACAAAGCAACCATATATAAGCTATATGGAGGACGAATTGTCCAATCAGAATCAGGAGCCGACAAAGACACCCATTATAAGCTATGGCAGGAGAACCTCTGTCCAATCAGAATAGGAGCGACAAAGACCACATTATTATCTCTTATGGGAGAAGTCCTTACTTCCTCCCAGAAGTTTTGAACCAATCATAAATCAAAGGCGGCGTCAGTTCCTGCTCTGTTTTGATTGGCACTACAGTTTAAAACGACAAATAATAAAAAAAAGGACCGCGGTTATTTGGAATTCAATGGTCGTGAGCGAGGGTGGTCGCTATGGGCTTTATATAATGCAATCTGAAATAAAATTGTTACTGGCCGAAATCAAATATTATGAACACCTACTGAAAAGTTGTCCCGTTGTTGGACTATAAAATTGAATTAATATGTATGGGGGTAAACGAAAAAAAATTTTTTCAAATACAATAAAGGTTTTTTTCTTTTATTTTAGTTACACCAAATACTATTGTTCAACGTCCGCGGTTTCGGAATTTTTTGATTGTTTAAGCCGTGGTGTTGGTTGGTTGTGGGGGGGGGGTTTGCGTCTCAATGTGGTGGGATTGTTGGTTATCATTATCTTAGGGACAATCCGGTAGGACAAGTGTGTTTCTTGTGATGTTCGGCCTTATAACAGTTTTTTTGCAGATTGCATGTTTCGCATATAACTTTTAGGAGCCGGCGCCGACGCTTTATACCCATTCGGTTCCAAATACATCCGCTCCTCTATTTTAACTTAGCCAATTCCACAAACAGAGCTCGCTCTGCAACGTTTTCTCCTTTCCCATAGAACTCTATGACGAAAGCTTAGCTCCCGCGCTCTGATTGGCTAAGCTGGCAGAACTAGCCCCGCACGCTTCAACCAATAAGCTCCTTTTCTGCCTTTCTTTTATGTATTCTGAACTGTCCCGCCTTTGCAAATTATGATTGGTTCTATATTTATCCATGTGTTTAGTCTGGGTCATGTACCGCTCTATTCCATGATTGCATCAATTCTCACACTCCATAGGTTACCCATAAGAATCAGGGCCATTCGGTCGTACTTATTCTGATTGGCTAGGTTTATGACAGTCCAATCAGAAGCACGCTTAAAACTATTTGACATTACTGTCATTTCTCCCCCGGCAATTATCTATATTGCAAAATTCCTTATGTAGCGCCGGTTAAATCATGTACGGCAGGACCAAAATGCCAAAGTTCGTTAAGGGATTTAACCTGATTTAATTTTAGTGCAAAGGTTTCAGAGGCTTTATCCTCCATAATTGTTTTGGCACATCTCTTAATTATAAATGAGGTTTTTTAATTCTTTACTCCATGCAGCACGGACGCTGAGCGGCACGAGTTTTGACAATTACCGACAGATCTCTCCATTAGACTACACATCGGGAGAAGTAGCTCGCTCTCTGATTTGGCTGGGATAGCCAAGCCCTCCCCGCATTCTAGCTTCAGCCAGATCCAGCTCTTTCTGCCTTTTCTTCTGTATTTTTGAACTGTCACGCCTTTGATTTTGATTGGTTCAAAATAACTTCTACAGGACTATTATGCGGAGTCTTTGTCGCTTCCTATTCTGATTGGCCTGGTTTATGCCCAGGACCACATAAGAATAGCGTTCCGTTTTGATTTTACTGTTATTTTTCCCGGCGACGCAATTCTTTCTATTGCTATATCCATCGATGTCAAGCACACGCGCGCCACGGTATACGGCGACATTTAGCGTTCCCAACAAACCACACTTCGTGTTGGCGTAAGAAGTGATTTCATGGTTTTAGAATGTCCTTGAAGCTCCCTTTTTCAGAGAGAGAATAATTTAAACTAATAAAATATTTTAATTTTTTATCATACTCACATGCAGCCCATGGAGCTCTGCAGAAGACCGAGATTGCATTGCGCCCATCTATCCATAGACTACAATGGGAGATGTAGCTCACGATATGATTTTGGCTGGGGATTCAGCCAAGCCACCGCTAGCCTCAGCCAATCAGCTTTTTATGCATTTTACTGTATTTCATGATACTCGTACAGCCTTTGATTTTGATGTTTTAAACATTCTCCATAGGCATCTATAATGCGGTCCCTGTCGCTCCTATTCTGACTGGCCGAGATAGCAAGCACCCGCTCTTAGCTCAGGCCCAATCAGCTCTTTTTCTGTTTTTTATCTGTATTTTGAACTTGTCCCATCTTTTGATTCTGATTGGTCAATATTCTCCATAGGTTTTAATGGTTCACTGTCGCTAATTTTTGACCCTTGGCACGGTTTCTTCCCGACCATGAGAATACTTTTAGAATTTGAATTACTTGCTTTTTTCCGGCAATTTCCAAATATCCGATTCTTGAGGGAATCTAGGTATTGGAAAGTGATTTTGTTTTTATGTATTTTTTAGTTTTGAGGTCTTGAGCTACTTTGTGCCGAGAAATGATTGATGAAAAGGCCTTTCTTTACAAGGCAAATTTTTGGATTCATCACCTCCAGCAACCCGACATCTGATGATTGTTATCGCTGTTGTCCAGCCTGTCTCGCATCGGCAACAGAAATTTTCGCGCATTTCACCTTCTGCGTCTAAAGTTTCCCGACACTGCGCCCCATGTCCCCGAACTGAGCCCCACACACTGAGTGAGGCATCACAGGGAAACCTTTTACCACATGTCATGAGAGCAACTCCATCGCGAAGGCATATCATCTGGCGCGCATAGCGACGTACCTGAGCTCACAAGTCAGCTAATTTGCCGTCTATTACATAGCGACGTGGGTCAACGGCGGTCAACGTTTTATTGGAGTCATGACAAGCGCCCAAACACGATTGACGACCATAAAGTTTGGCGCAAGATTTCGCCGGAGCAGAAAACCCGGCGGGAAAAGGTGCGCCCCGACGTCGGTGAGATATTAACATATACCATTGTCGCCCTTTGTCCCTACAGGGGCGCACAACCCACACCCATACTAGGCTACGGCCGAAGATTGTATTTACAGCACACAATTTTGCTAGTGATATAATGTCCCCCTGTACCGTCGTTTTGCCATTAGGAATCAAGAATTTAGCTGAAGACGTAAAGAAATAAGGCGATACATTGATTTGAGGTCCATCAAGGTGTATATTGCAGTGGGGACGATTTATCTGTAAGCAGGTACCTTTTTATACGGATTAGACATGACTTTTATATCCCTATGAAATGAATTTATTTTACAGGACACATTTTTATAGACACACAAAGAATGGGACCTTCTAAAAGAGTTCTTACGCAATTCTTATATAATAACAAACAATTTGTGTTTTTTTTGAAAGGAATCTAGTACCCATTTCTTAGTGTTATTTCATGATCATCATATGGCATTACCAAGCAGAAGAAAAAAACACCATACAACTAGCACTACTGTGATACATCGAAGCAAAGCAAAATGCCCCACCTTAAAAAATAACCAAATCGTATGTAGGATGTCTTTAATAACTGGCCACTTAGAAGTTAAAGGACAACTACCATCAATTTTTCACTTTGTTCATATACTTTACAAGCAACTATGTGTCTATTATATGGATTTTTTTTAATTAAGTGTTTGAACTTATTTAATTTAATTTTTTTAAGTTCCCTTCCTAAGTCCGAGCCTCTCGACAGCACAGCAGCGGGAAAAGATTGTAGTGTTTGGTCCCCTTGAGAAAACTGTAAAATTTCACAAGACCAATTACTGACTAAGTGTGAAGAAAAACCACCTTCCTCAATGCAGAGAGAAAAAGCTTTACCCTTTATTTTTTTCATCGTATTGCTTTGATCTAGTTTAGTCTTATTCTTCCCTCCCGAAAGAGGAAAACAATATAATAGAGAGAGATAAAAACAATAAAAGCAATCACTAGGTACCTACTATTGTAATGAGGACCTGTAGAGATAGGGTAGAGCTGAAGTAAAGTGGTCTAGATTAGTCTGCCCTGCCAAACAAAAGATCTTCATACACTGGCTAAATAGAATGACAATATTTTAAATAGAGTCATTTTCGTAATTGCAATAATTGCCCTTCTAAACAAAACACGTTTCTCCACGAAATATTGGTTATCCTTAACAAAATACCTCCTTTCTGATTTTTCAGTTCTCCCTTTAAACCACTCTTGGCTATGTCTCACAGCACAGGGTTTTTGGTGGTTCTTCGGCAATTTAGTTATTCGTACCGGAAATCCGCCGAAAAATCCGACGGGACCAATGCCTCGGAATAGCACAGCTATGGAAAAATTGTGCTGTAGTCTACACAGCATAGGGTTTTTTTCCCCCATGGGGGATTTAAGAACATGCCTGCACTATTCCGCCCACATTCCCATTACTTTTAACGTATATAACCAAAGGCATTGGCAAATCCTGAAAACCTAGGACCGCAGTTTTTAAGAGCACAAATCTGCACGCTGACACTGTTTAAGTGCCAGCGGGACCGTTTGGACAGCATTTTAACAATTGCTGGTTTGACATTGTCTTACCACTGCAGCCAGTTTTGAACCTTCCTTACTAAGCTCCCCACATTTTTTAAATATGAAACTTAGTGTACTACGATTGACCCTCGAGAAATAAATGTGATTCTAAAGACTTGTTTTTAGCGTGATTCTATTGGGCCTACCGGCCCCCCCTATGTATGTACAACTGTCTAGCTGTAGACTGTACTTTTTTGCCCCTCTTGCAAGCCACAATACGAGCTCAGCTTTTATTTCAGTTATTGGTACTCATGACAATAAATAAAAATGCCAAGCTTCTCTGATTGGTTTGATTTGGGCGGCAACAACAAAAAAGTATTTTCTGCTAGAACAGTTTTCATACCTAATAAAGCGGCCAATTAGTTGCACTTTAAGTATAGTGATACATTTTGGGCAGTTTTATCGATCTTTGTGGATAAATCTCTAAAAGTACTTTTTTTATAATATTGTCTTTAATATATAATTTGCCTCATTTTCATACATCTCAAAACAATTGTTTGCATGTAAGAATCGATTAGTTATACCACACAAAATAGTTTAATAACTAGCCAATTATTAATAATGTCTAGAGTAGGTTCCGGCACTCTTTTCTTAAATTGTCTTTCTTATTTTTTTATGACAGTACAGTGGACCTTATTAATTTTGTCAAAGCAGTAGCAACATTTTTCACCATTTTTCAATAGGATTCCCCTTACGGTATTTTCATTCACAGGTAAGACTTGTCTAACCCATTAAGTGTCATTCACATAAATTAAAGCTCATAGTGGAGGTGAAATTTAAAATGTCACTTTTTTTTGTAGATTTTCAAATTAATATCTGTTACTACACGGGGGGCAATACAGTAGATATTACCAACAAGAAAATACAACTCAACATCAATTATCCCGGTTTTTAGCAATATCTAATAATGTGGCCCCTAGTGCACCTATTATGCGGCTCAACCTCAAGCCTCAGAGTAGTGTTGACCCGAGCTCCTTACTGGACTTGGGGTCCTCTCATTTTCATTATGATTTTATTTATTGTGCCCATTTTCAGGTTTTCCTGCGGGACCACCCTGAGGATGATAAAACTTTAAGAACAACGCTGCTATAAAGACCCCCCATATTGGAAAATACATCAATTAAGTAAAACATCATGCCCGGGAGTGTAGGCGAGTATATGGACCCCCCCAAGGTGTTTCTCAAATATTTCTAGCATTTTTAGCTATGAAAGTGGCGAAAACTATTTTTTTTCCAACAATATACAGTTTTATCCCCGCGGCGGACTCCCCCCACAATCAACAAAGCAATCACCAAAGTTTGTTATGCAATGTACCTATTCCAAGGATTGGACACTACCCATATAGTGTGTGGGGATGTATGTTGATGTCCTTGGCATGGGCATTACAAGGGAATGGTGGCTGAGCTTTTTGCAATTTGAGAATTTGGGTGCCCCCCCCCCCCCCCCAGGTGCACCTTGTCACATTTGGCAAAAAAGCCCCTATATGTTATAATTCAAAGGTGTGATGGGGTTATTCATTAATTAAGATTCACATATTGTTGGATTCTGCACTGCTCAAGGGATCTTATCTTGTAGGGGTGGTATTGGTGGATGTTTGTTCAATCAGGTGTGTACTCAGTTTTTCTGTTTAATCTTATGGGGCCGTCCGTAAATAAACATTAACTAGCAAGTGTACTTATTGGTTGTGGGGTTTATTTTATCTTCCAGAAGTCGCAGGTGATAGGACTGTTGATCTGTCTGATGCGGGTCCTGGTACAACTCATTTGATATAAAGTGGAATTGAAAGTGTTATGGGGTGATAAGTGTTTATTAATTTGAAGTGCGTGCCTTTGGATAAAATGGGCGGGTTTATTGTATAAATAGTCTGTCACCTTTTATTTTTTATTGTTATGTATACAGAGCTGTCATAAAACTTTGCATTTTGTGCAGATTGTAGTTTGAATCTTTACATTGGACTCCCTCTATCCATTAAATGGGGTTTCCCCCTGCTGACCCCCACGCCCCCCTTTGATCACTCTCTCTTATCAATGGTTTTTGTGAGGTCTGGAATGTACAATGAGAGAGATATAGATAAATCCCGGTATAGTCTTTTTTAAATTTACAACAGTCTCTTATGCAGAATTAACTCTACGCTCAAGAGAATAGAGATAGAGACTCTTACTCCATGGGTTTCGATCCTTGGATACAGCTTTGAGATAGCTTTTTTTTTACGTTTGTGCCACTATAATATAGTCTCCTTATATCCCCCCCTCCCCCCCTCCATCCCTAAATAAGAAATTAACTTTTGTGGTTTAAAACTAAGAGTATGATGTGCACTGTCTTCTTGTAGCAAAAGAGAGAGATAGAGAGAGAGAGATTTCTTTCCCGTATTACAGAGCTAGTAAGGAGTTTTTTTGGTAGACAAACTGACGTTTTCAATTGGTACCACTTGGTGTTGAATATGGACTCTTGAGTATCTTTTTATTCTCAGCGAATGTTACGAAGAACGCGCATATGCCCCCCCCGCGCCGCCCTGCCTGGGAGCCATAGTGTTGGAAGGGAACCTATTGTTTTCTTTATATTTCATTTTTTTGATCATTTTTTTTTATATATATTCAACTTTTTATATCAACCCCAACACCATATTTTTTATATTTCGTCCTACGCGATGTACTTCTGTTTTGGTTCTTGTGTAGGTAGAGTTACTATGGTCACCTTGAGAGAATATGGAGGAGTATAAGGGGATGGTGAATGTATGATAGGTTTTTGGATTGAGGGTGTCTCGCATAGCTGTGATTAGTTATGTGGAGGATTGGGTGTAGTTGTGTGTGGCAGACACACCGCTTCACATTGATCGTCCGGGGGGGGTTCGTAGGGTGAGGGGGAAGCTCGCAAGGATGGTGGTGATGAGGAGGGGGGGCGTGGGGTTGTTTTTTTTTTTTTTTTTATTATTGGTTTATGGTGTCAGGGGTTTTACCTCGGGTTTTGTAGCGATACTGCTTTATGGGGGGCTTGGAGGGGGAGGGAGGGAGTGCGGTGGGGGGGGATAGACGGAACAGTTTTGGTGAGATTAGATGGGTTGGTGAAGGGTACCACAAGTCCTGGGTACCTTGGTGTATGGAGGGGGGGGGGTGAGGATGTGTGGAGGGGGTCGAGGGGGGAAGATGGGTGATTTTAGGGTGGTGAGACGTTGGGGATCTCAAAATTATCAAAAAAAAAATACTAAAAGAAAAGATAAAAATAAAAAAACAAAAGAGGTGTTTATGGGGGATTGATATTGTGTAATCACAAGTGAGCTTAAGTGTTGTTATGGTGGAATGGGCGTTTGACTTTGTGGTGGAGTCGCGGTATTTGTGGTGTTTGTGTGTTCTCCGCCCTCGGAAACAAGGGGAGAGTGGGGGTGGAGTGTTAACATTTGGACCGGGGGTTCTTGGTGTGAGTGTGGGGTTAGTGCCGTTTCCGGGGGTTGTGGATCTTTGGGGGGGGTGTGTGGTGGTGGTATGGGGTGGGTTCGCTCTTGTGGTGCGCTGTGCACGGGGGAAAGTAGTTGGGGGGTGGTGTTTTGGTATTTTTGAGGGGAATAGTAGAGAAGCCAGTTTTTTTTACCTGTCCTCTAATAAAAAAATAAGTTGAATTTAGTCGCATTTTTATTCCTTACATAGTTCATGTTTTTATATGGCAGTATTATTGTTTGTGATTTTTTGTTTAAGGGACTTGTTCCGTTGTCTTTTTTATTTCCCACATAGGCTTTATTTCTTATTTTATCCTCTTTTTATTTTTCGGTTTTATTTTTTTCCTTTTATATCATCATTCTTTCGCCCTTTTACTCTAAACTTTATTTCGCATTCGCCCCCCCATTTTTTTGTAAATTATATTTGGCTCTCTATTGTTTGGGTTTCTGGCATATGTAATTTACTTCATAACCTTTACCTAACCATCCGCACCTAAGAATAAAAACAATAAATTTTTTTTATACCACCACACAACAAAAAAACAAACAAACAAACAAATACATACAAATACCCAAATTGCAAATATATAGTACCAAATATACATAATAACAATAACCACCCCACTAACCAACAACACCGTTCCCTAATATTTAAGAAACCACAAATACATCCATATATAAGTTTCATTTTAACATTGTTGTACTCTATCTACTTAACTTGAACCCAAAAACAAAAAACCCAAAACCCCCAATAAAAAAAAAAAACTCTCCACCCCCCCCAACACATAAAAAATAAAAACCCCCCCCCCCCCCACAAATAATAACACACCTATTATCAAACACTTTTCCTTCAAAAAATCAAAAACCTCCCAAACAAACTCTAAGTCGCAAAACACACACAAAAATCCCCCCATCCACAACAACCAAAAAAACCCCCCTCCTAAACCAATCCAACCCCGCACCCCCCCCCCCCGTTATCTTCCCCCACTTCCCCCCCCCCCCCCCCCCCCCCACCCCCCCCCCCCCCCACCCCCCCCCCCCCCCCCCCCCCCCCCCCAAAAAAAACCCTTGTATCCTAAGTACCTCGCCTTCTCCTGGTCCATGGAACAGCAACCCATCACAGGTTTTTAAGGGTCCTACTGCGCCTTCCCTGACTTTGGCTTTTTGGCATCTTATATACTTAAAATAATTTCTTGGGGTTAGGTCATTGACCTGTCCATTGCCACCTCGCCTTCATTTGAATTTTAGCTGCTTTTATCCACTTTTTTACTGATTTTATTACTGCTCTCTGTATTTTCAAGGCTGATGTCGACCCATCTGACTTATATTTTTTTAAGATTGCCCTATTTTTTATGTTTTTGCCTCTTTACAGACGGTAGGAAGCCATGTTGTTTAAGTTTAGTCGGCATATACGTGTTAACCCATAGGAATATATTTGTGCTATTAATTTCCCTAAAGTATATTTAAAAGCTCTCCATTTGGGCTTCTACATCACTATTTGCTAATAGCTGACTCCCAGTATATGTTCGTGTATTGCGTCCCTCAATTAGGAAAAATTGGCCCTTTTAAACATTATGTTTTTGCCTTCCGCCTTTGTTTCTTCTTTTTTCCAGTTTATACGCTCTAAATTAATTATATTGTGGTCCAAGCTGATTACTCTAGGATTTCAGAATACCGTGACCACTCCAGACCAAGTTCTGCCTTTGTTAGAAAGTACCAGATATAACAGAGCATCACTTCTAGTGGGTTCCTCCACAAACTGCCCCATAAAATTATCCTCTAACAGATTGAGTTTGAAAGGCCGAAAAAAGACAAGATGTCCATCCAGTTCAGCCTGTTGTGCTAAAGTGTTGATCCAGAGGAAGGCAAAAAACCCCCATAAGATAGAAGCCAATTTTCCTCATTTTAGGGAAAAAATTCCTTCCTGACTCCAATCTCGTAATTGGAAAAATCCCTGGATCAAGGACCCTTCTCCAGAATCCTAGACACTATAACTTGTTATATTATTACACTCCAGAAATGCATCCATACCCTTTTTGAACTCTGTAAGTGAATTCACCATGACAAGTTCCTCTGGCAGAGAGTTCCATAGTCTCACTGCTCTAACAGTAAAGAATCCCTTTCTATGTTTATGTAGAAACTTTCGTTCCTCAAGACATAGAGAATGCCCCCTTGTTCTAGATACAGTCCTGGGTATAAATAAATCTTGGGAGAGATCTCCATATTGACCTTTGATGTATTTAAACATATTTATTATGCCCCCCCGAAGCCGTCTTTTCTCTAAACTAAATAACCCTAATCTTGCTAATCTTTCTGGGTATTGTAGTCCACCCAGTCCTTTTATTTTTATTTTTGCCCGCCTTTGTACCTGTTCAAGCTCTACAATCTCTTTCCTGTGCACTGGTGCCCAAAACTGTACACAATATTCCATGTGTGGCAGAGGCGTCGCTAGGAAGTTTTTCCGGGACTCGTGCCCCAGATAATACGCCTGCTGCCCCGAATGATTCGTCCTTCAGCCACTTTCAGTCACTATAATAGCACCACATTGTTGGATCTTTGTAGAGAACCAACCATGTGGCGACTCCCAGCCTCTAGCCCCGCTGCTGCAGACTCCTGTGATGCTGCACAGGGAACGGGAGAGCAGTGTAATCACTGCCTCTCCCACTCCCTGGCCCTGTCCCCACCTACTTCACTCTGCCGGCTGCTGCTGCTCGAGCGTCTTCCTGTGGAGGGGGAGGAGTTAAGCTGCAGTAAGCCCTTGCCGCCTGAACGTCTCTCTCTCTCTCTCTCTCTCTCTCCTCCTACTCAGTATGTGCAGTGCTGAGCAGCACAGAGCAGCCATTAGCAATATTTGAAGGTATATGTCTTATATATGTTTGGGGGTGAAGATAACTTAACTACAGACAGATTTTCAGTTCTGTGGATACTGACCCATAGAACTGACAGTCTGTGTGAAGATCATCCGGGTTAGTGACTATCCTTCTGACTCTCACGAATTGGGAGAAAGGAAGAGATGTTCAGTTCACACAGATCCTTAACAAATGTTCTTTAGATCTTATCATACTGACTGTTGAATACCTACAAAAAGCTATTAAGGATTTAGAAGACCAAATTAAATCCATTGAAACACAACTCTCATCCAATTTGGCATCAGAGGAGTGGACCACATTAAAACAAACAACAGAACATACCTTATCGCAATTCCGCTTAACTACAGAAAAGCGAAAAAGGGATAAATTTATCCGTGACACAGAAGATTATTTACTGAACCAAGTATATAGATGCCAGGGTTCTACCTATCATGGCTTCAGGAGACCAAGGACAGGGACAAATCATTCCTCATCAAGCTCAGATACAGAACATCAATCTGTGGAAATCTGTGGAAAATCTGTGGAAACTACATTGATTCTTTCGCTCACTTCGTCTTAAAACACACTTTCATCAGGAAGTTGTTCCTTCAATTCAGTCGACCTCTACATCATCACTTTCCATTACCAATCTGAACCTAAGAAACATTAGTAAATTCAATCCTCCACGTACCTACCATACCGTAGAAACCTACATCTCCTTAGTCGAAAGAGATATCAAGAACACACTCAAACAGAAACACCGATTCCATGTCAATAATTACCTTACTCAGGAAGAAAGACAAGCCATTTCCTCTCTATGCAATAATTCACAAATAATAATTAAACCAGCTGACAAGGGAGGAGCCATTGTGGCGATGGATCGAAGTTAATATATTCTAGAAACACAACGTCAATTATCTGATAGTACTACATATGAAACACTTACCCATGATCCCATGGTGAACACTAAATCCCGCATCCACACCATTCTGAATGATGCCCTTGACTCTAATATCATTGATCGCAAAACTTTTGATTTTCTTCAGGATGCTCATCCCATTACTCCGGTGTTTTACATCTTACCCAAGATACACAAAAACTTACAGAACCCACCTGGTCGCCCTATAGTTGCCTCGACAGACTCCATCTTCTCTCCCATAGCTCAATTTCTAGAGAAAATCCTAACACCTCTAGTACTCAAAACAAAATCTTTTGTAAGAGATACCCCACACTTCCTGGACATTCTACAATCATTGAATCCGGTACCTCCAGACACTACTCTCATTACCCTGGATGTTAACAGTTTATACACTTCCATCCGCCACATAGACGGTATTCAGGCCACCCGTGATTCACTCGAAACCACAGAACGAACACCACCAGAAATTGATTTCTGCATTTCTCTTCTCACTTTGGCACTTACAGACAATTACTTTCTGTTTGGGGACAAATTCTTCTTACAAAAACAAGGGACCGCCATGGGCTCCAACATGGTGCCCCCTTATGCCAACATATACATGGCCTCAGTAGAAGAGACTTTCATTTATACCAACCCCATTTTTCAACAACACGTACTAGCCTTACAGATAATCGATAATTTTTTCTGTATCTGCAGGGGGGACACCACATCATTTCCAAAATTTTTTTTGGAAATACTGAACTCAATGAGACCCGGGAACCTTTTCTATTACCAACCAATTTGCTAAAACTTTCTTGACACCTGGATTAAAAAAAATCCCCCCATGCACACACCACTGACCTTTTTTTAAAACCACAGGTAAAACCACCCACCCCTTTCATACTGCACCCGCCCACTTTAAACATCTCTTCCTTCCCCAATTTGAGAGTCGAAATAGTCATAACCCCCCAATATCTACCTCCTCAAATAGCAAATCCAACAAACTTTTGGAAGGGTACCTGTTCTATTTCTCATAAAAAAAAAAACAGGCTCACGGGACCAAAAGGGCCCCAACTTTCCCTAGGGGGGGGGGGGGCCGGGTTAACAATACCCACCCCCCTCTTAAAACCAAAAAAACACCAAACTATCCTTAAACAATTGGCACATATTACGAAATGGCTATCCCCACATTCCCGATTTTGGAAAATGTTAACAGATTTGCTAGAAAAGGGCCCCAAAAAAATCAGAACCTTCTGTACGGGGCCCACACGGGCCATACAGAAACAGAGAGTTCAAACCCATCAGGGATTTCCCGAAATGGCCACTTTTTCATTTTTACATTGCAGCAATTGCTCCAATGCAGCAATTCTATCAAAGGAGACACGTATACATCCCCAATGGGGTCCCATCAAAAAAAAAAGGCTATTTTTTCATGTGATTTCCTCCCACATCGGTTTACCTTAATAAATCCCATGTGGCCTCACCTATGTGGTAAAAACCCCACAAAAATAAAAGGCCGCCTCATTGGGGACAAATCTACAAACTTGTAAAAAAATTGGGTCCCTCTAAACACAAATTTTAGCAACTCCGTTTTCAAGTCTTGGCGCATGTCCCACGACCTAGACGAGGAGGTAACCACATTGCTTTACTTAAAAAAAAAGCGAGGGGTTTTTTGGATTCACCCCTGGGCAGTCTCTACCCAGGCGGTTTGAATAGGGAAACATTACTTTCTAGAATCCCCCTTTCATGTGTCTTCATCCCCTGATATTACAATATTTTTATAGGCACATTTAGTCTTATTAGCAATCTGATTTTGTTTATCCTTTGCCCTAATTTGCCCTTCTTGTGTCATGTATTGTTATTACTGCATTTATATCTTTTTATTGATATTTATTTACAGATTTGTTAATATTGGATCTTTGTATTCATCTGCTTTTCGGAGTATTAAAATATATCTTTTCTTGATTATATTTATTCCAACTACAATGTAACTAATAGTTTGGTGTATACCATTTTTTGTATCTGGGATTATGACAGGTCTTTTTATATTTTTTTTAAATTATATGTTCTCATTGCATTTTTCAAACATACTTGTTATCCCTTTTGTGACTGTTTTTGATGTTAAAGTATTTAATCTCTCTACTAATATTATCTTATATCCCCTTATTTTACTGCCTCTTTTTCTCTTCTTTTTTTTCACTTTTTCCTCCTGTTCCTGTTTCCCCCCCTCCTTTCTTTTTCTCATTCTTTCCCCCCTTATCTACTTTATTTTCACCACTTCCATTCTCCTTCATCGGGGCCCCTGCTGTACGGAGTCCTCTGGAAACCCCACGCATGGCAATGTCCTTCTCCGGCGCCTTACAACCCCGCATGCCCGGCGTCTAAATAATATGGGGCCGCCATTCCTCATAGGAACGCGCGGCTCCATTTCCCGGGGCCCCCACAGGCGCCCATTTTTCCATTTCCAGCTTCATTACATTCGTTAGCTGTCTCCCCACATTGTATTACTTCTTTTTCGGCATTTACATGTTTCTAACCTTTTTCTCCCTCCTCCCTTCCTACAGCTATCTTACCCTGTGATCCTTCAAAACCTTCAAACATTTTACCCATAACAGAGGTTAACTTTATGGCCCAAGTTTCCAAGATCACTTTTTTTTGCGCCAACCTTTGGGAAAATACCCAGTTATTAGCAGTCCATAAATATTAAAATGGGGGGCTATCTATGACACACTTTAACCCTTAGGACACGCGGCTGATGCCCCCAGGACCGGGGATTTGTCTATTTTTTTTAAACTCCTTTACGGGCTGCACTTCTTCCTGGGTTAGACAAGAAAGATTTAAGTTGGAGTTTACCTCATCCCTCTTCTCATCAACAGAAACGTCATCCTCCTCGGTAAATACAGTGGAGAAAAAAATGCTTAATAGGTTTGCTTTTTTCTTGTCGCCCTCTATAGTCTCTCCCTCAGTACTTTTCAAAGGGCCAACATTTTCTGTTTTAATCTTTTTACTATTTATATAGTTAAAAAATATTTTGGGGTTACTTTTACTTTCTATGGCAATATGTCTTTCTGTCTCCAGCTTTGCTGCCTTTATCATTATTTTACATACTTTATTTTTTTCCCTATAGCTTCTTAGCGCCTCTTCACTACCCTCCTGTTTTAGTAGTTGAAACGCTTTCTTTTTGTTATTTATTGCCTCTTTTATATCCCTGTAGTCCACATTGGGTTTTTCCTGTTTCTAATTATTTCATTACCATAAGGTATGTACCTCTCACAGTGGTAGCCTAGGATGTTTTTAAAAATATCCCATTTACTATTTGTTCTGTCATTTTTAAACACATTGTCCCAGTCAATACTGTTTAGGGCCTCCCTAAGCAGAATAAAGTTAGCCTTCCTAAAATTCAGTGTTTTTTTGGCTCCTTGACAAAAAAACTATTGAAGGATAAAAGGAAATTTATTATATTTTGATCACTATTTCCTAGATGCCCCTCAACCTGTGCCTTTGTTACTCTGTCAGGTCTATTAGTGAATATTAAGTCTAGAAGGGCCTTTCCGCTAGTCGGTTCCTGCACCATTTGGCAAAGGTAAATATCATTAGTTATTGACAAAAACCTGTTTCCTTTATGAGAGCTACAGGTTTCAGATTCCCAATTTGTCTGGGTAGTTAAAGTCGCCCATAACAACCACCTTATTCTGATTTGCTGCCTCATCTATTTGCCTGAGGAGTATATCTTCAATGGGCTCTGTTATATTTGGGGGCCTATAGCAGACCCCTATTAGTATTATATTGTTATTGTTACCCCCATGTATATTTACCCATAATGATTCCACATGTTCATTACCTGTAGCTATATCTTCCCGAAGTGTTGGCTTCAGACAGGATTTTACATAGAGACAGACACCTCCCCCCTTCCGGTCCTTACAATCACTTCTAAATAGACTGTAACCCTGTAAGTTAACCGCCCAGTCGTAGCTCTCGTCCAGCCATGACTCAGTTATCCCCACTATGTCATTTTATTTCAGCAATTAATAATTTTAGTTCATTTATTTTGTTGGTCAGACTCCTGGCATTGGTCAGCATGCAATTTAGAGATTTTTCAGTTTTTACTCCTTTCTCCCTCATCTTTTTAACTATTGCTACACCCACTCCCTCCACTCCACCCCTGTTTTATTCTTAATTCCCAGCTCTCTATATTCACTATTTTTACACGCTATCTTTGTAGTTACCCTCCCCCCCAGTCCCTAGTTTAAATATTTCTCCAACTGCCTGGCCATTCTGTCCCCCAATACAGCTGCACCCTCCCCATTTAGGTGCAGCCCGTCCCTAGCATAGAGTCTGTAGCCAAGACAAAAGTCAGCCCAGTTCTCCAAGAACCCAAATCCCTCTTTCCTACAACAATTTTTGAGCCACTTATTCACCTCTCTAATATTTCTGAAAATCCTTGCCTTGAGCTTTTGGCCTGTCCTTGAAATCATTTTTAAGGACACTCCACCTACCTCTAACTTTGTCATTGGTGCCAATGTGCACCATGACAGCTGGGTTCTCACCAGCCCCACCAAGCAATCTGTCAACCTGATCAGTGATATGTCGAACTCGTTCCCCAGGTAAACAACATACCGTTCAACGATCTCTGTCTTTGTGGCAGATTTCCCTGTCTGTTCCTCTATTAATGGAGTCCCCAACTACTAGCACCTGTCTAGCCTGCTCTGCCCTCCTATTCCCCATCTTACTGGAGTAGACAGAGGTAGTGTCTTGCTGCAGCAATGCTATTTCTGAGCAGATATCCCCATCATTAGCCAATCTTGCAAATTTGTTGGGGTGTACCAGATCAGGACTTGCCTCCCTGACACTCTTCCCTCTACCTTTCTTTCTAACTATTACCCAGCTAGCTGCCTCATTTTCCTGCACTTCCATGCTGCCATCCTCCCCAGCATCTACACCTGGGAGTGATTACTTGGTGAGCAGCAAACTCGCTTCAAAGTTGGCAATGGATCTCAGTGTTGCCACTTCTTCATTTAGATCAAGGACCGGGCTTCTAAATGTACAGTGTGCACACATCGTGCACACCAGTATGGACGCTCAAACGGTTGGTCAAGCGGACATTCGCTGATTCTCCACATCATCGATGATCTCCGGAACAACCACTCTCTATCGTCCAGGACGTTCCTCATCATTGGTGCTGAAGTGACCCATTTTAAATTGGGCAACCCAGTTCTTAACTGTAGAATATAAAGGGCATTGATCCCCCAATGTCTGCGACATATCACCATGAATATCCTTTGCGGACTTTCCTTGCAGAAACAAGAATTTTATTACTCCTCTGCTCTCATTTGCTGTGAATATCGCCTTAGATGCCGCCATCTTGTTTTCCAGTGTGCCTAGATCACTGTTGCCATAAGCTACAAACACAAAATTTTGAAAACATATATTAGACACATAAGGCTTTCATGTGATGTAACATTTGTTACCATAAAAACAAGGAACACAAAGCCAGAGACTTATCAGCAGCCCCTCATACACTAGCAAAGGCACCCCCCGAAAATAAGACATAGTGGAAATCATTAGAGGGTTGAAGGACCTGTGGAGGGAGGTCATGTGACTGATGTCACCACAGGTCCCGAACATCGAAAGGAGAGTCAACAGAAAGTACATGTAAGTAACAGAGGGAAGAGGGGGGAGAACAGAGCAATGATACTGACAAACACACATCTCACAGGATGGTTGGAGCATGCTGGAACTTCTAGTTCTACAGGTCCCAGCATGTCACATTTGCCATCCTTTGAGATAAGTCACTGCAGCTGCCATAAAACGTCCTTTACATACGTATATCCTATGGTTTGTGATTCTAAACTTTAAGATATACATATACACAAACACACTAGTATAGCATGCTATAATTTATTCATGGAAAAATAAGACACCCCCTGAAAATAAGACGTAGCACATCTTTAGGAGCAAAAATTAATATAAGACACTGTCTTATTTTTGGGGAAACAGGGTAAGTAGGCTCTTGCTAGGCCCTAGGTAGGCAGTAGGTGGACCACAGGTAAGATGTAGGTGGGTTCCAGGTAGAAAGGCTATAGGTGGGGCCCACAAATGTAGGTAGGTATATAGGCTATAAGGGGCCCAAATAGACACACAGGCTTTAGGTAGGCTATAGGGGTCATATAGGTAGGCATGAAGGGTTTAGGTAGGGTATAGGGGCCATATAAGTAGGCAGGCAGGGTTTAGTTAGCTATAGGGCGCCACATAGGCAGCGTTTAGGTAGCTATAGGGGGCTATTGAGGTAGGCAGACAGGGTTTAGGTGGGTTATAGGGGCCCATACAGATAGGCAGACAGGGTTTAGGTAGCTATAGGGTGCAACAAATAGGCAGACAGGCTGTAGGGGTCATATAGGTAGGCAGGGTTTAGGTAGAGTTTAGGGGGCCCCACAGGTAGGCAGGCGGGCTTTATGTAGCTATAGGTGCCCATATAGGCAGGCAGGGTTTAAGTAGCTATAGGGGGCCATATAGGTAGACAGGCAGGGTTTAGTTAGGGTTTAGGGACCATATAGTTAGGAAGGCAGGGTTTAGGGAGCTACAGGTCCAATATAGGTAGACAGGCAGGGCTTTAGGTAGCTATAGGGGCCCATATAGGTAAGCAAGGTTTAGGGGCTCATATAGGTAGACAGGCAGGGTTTAAGTAGCTATTGGGGCCATATGGGTAGGTAGGCAGGTTTCAGGTGGATTACAGGGGCCATATAGGTAGGCAGGTTTTAGGTAGGGTATAGGGACCATATAGGAAGTTAGGCAGGGTTTAGACCGATATAGGGGCCCCATATAGGTAGATAGGCTTGGTTTTAGATAGGATATAGGATATTAGCTATAGGGGCCAAATAAGTAGGCACGCAAGGTTTTAGGTAGCTATAGGGGCCCACATAGGTAGGGAGCTTTTTAGGTAGTTATAGGGGCCCAGATAGGTAGGGAGGGTTTTAGGTAACTATAGGGGCCCAAATACGTAGGGAGGGTTTTAGGTTGGTTTAGGGGTCCATATAGGTAGGCAGGGCTTTAAGTAGCTATAGGGGCCCATACAGTGCCTTGCGAAAGTATTCGGCCCCCTTGAACTTTTCAACCTTTTGCCACATTTCAGGCTTCAAGCAAAGATATAAAAATTTTATTTTTTTGTGAAGAATAAACAAGTGGGACACAATTGTGAAGTGGAACGAAATTTATTGGATATTTTAAACTTTTGTAAAAAAAATAAAAAACTGTAAAGTGGGGCGTGCAATATTATTCAGCCCCTTTACTTTCAGTGCAGCAAACTCATTGCAGAAGTTCAGTGAGGATCTCTGAATGATCCAATGTTGTCCTAAGTGACTGATGATGATAAATATAATCCACCTGTGTGTAATCAAGTCTCCGTATAAATGCACCTGCTCTGTGATAGTCTCAGGGTTCTGTTTAAAGCGCAGAAAACATCATGAAGACCAAGGAACACACCAGGCAGGTCCGTGATACTGTTGTGGAGAAGTTTAAAGCAGGATTTGGATACAAAAAGATTTCCCAAACTTTAAACATCCCAAGGAGCACTGTGCAAGCGATCATATTGAAATGGAAGAAGTATCAGACCAGTGCAAAACTACCAAGACCCGGCCGTCCCGCTAAACTTTCATCTCAAACAAGGAGAAGACTGATTAGAGATACAGCCAAGAGGCCCATGATCACTCTGCAGAGATCTATAGCTGAGGTGGGAGAGTCTATCCATAGGACAACAATCAGTTGTACTCTGCACAAATCTGGTCTTTATGGAAGAGTGGCAAGAAGAAAGCCCTTTCTCAAAGATATCCATAAAAAGTCTTGTTTAAAGCTTGCCACAAGCCACCTGGGAGACACCAAACATGTGGAAGAAGATGCTCTGGTCAGATGAAACCTAAATTGAACTTTTTGGCCACAATGCAAAACGATATGTGTAGTGTAAAAGCAACGCAGCTCATCCCCCTGAACACACCATCCCCACTGTTAAACATGGTAGTGGCAGCATCATGGTTTGGGCCAGCTTTTCTTCAGCAGGAACAGGGAAGATGGTTAAAATTGATGGGAAGATGGATGGAGCCAAATACAGGACCATTCTGGAAGAAAACCTGTTGGAGTCTGCAAAAGACCTGAGACTGGGACGGAGATTTATCTTCCAACAAGACAATGATCCCAAACATAAAGCAAAATCTGCAATGGAATGGTTCACAAATAAACATATCCAGATGTTAGAATGGCCAAGTCCAGACCTGAATCCAATCGAGAATCTGTGGAAAGAGCTGAAAACTGCTGTTCACAAACGCTCTCCATCCAACCTCACTGAGCTCGAGCTGTTTTCCAAGGAAGAATGGGCAAGAATTTCAGTCTCTCGATGTGCAAAACTGATAGAGACATACCCCAAGCGACTTGCAGCTGTAATCGCAGCAAAAGGTGGCGCTGCAAAGTATTAACTTAAAGGGGCCGAATAATATTGCACGCCCCATTTTTCAGTTTTTTATTTTTTACAAAAGTTTAAAATATCCAATAAATTTCGTTAAACTTCACAATTGTGTCACACTTGTTGTTGTTTCTTCACAAAAAAAATTAAAATTGTATATCTTTATGTTTGAAGCCTGAAATATGGCAAAAGATTGAAAAGTTCAAAGGGGACAAATACTTTCGCAAGGCAATGTATATGAAGGCAGGGCTCTTAAAATAAGAAATAGCGGGGGGGGGGGGCACGCGCGCGTAGCCTCCCATGTGAGCGGTTGGGCGCAGGATACTAGTGCTCCTCACTGGAACCCCCTAAATATATAGAAGGCATACCTGAAACGGGACCCAGAAGACCAAAAAAGACAGTGAAACTACTCAAGACCACTTCTCTAGGGGATATACCTATTTCAAACTACTTTTCACCTCTTCAGGACCTGGACGGAGACGGGCTGATTTCCCACGCCTCCTCCCCCCTGTCACAGGCAGAGGATCTCCCTGACTCCCGCGTGCAGCTGAGCGGCGACGGAATACAGCAGCTGCCTGCATGCTCCACTCCGGCTTCCCTGCTTGCTGAGCAGCCTGTCAATGGCTCCCTGTCCTCCACGAGCGCCCTGGGAGAATCTCAGCCGGGCCGGCTCCCGCAACCTCGGCGCGACGCGCTGCATTGCAAGGACTTGGATGGAGCCGGGCCTCTCTCCCGAGCTATCTTTCCCGGCTCCCTTGTCACAGGCGAAGAAGCACTCAAGCTCCAGCGTGCAGCCAGACTGAGTCAGACCATCACCACCGGACGGACGCTCTACACCACCCACTCTGCTCTCCGGTGTGCTCACCAGAAACCCTCTGTGCCCCGGCAATCTATCGGACGCATCGCACCAGACACAGCTCCCGTCACTGCAGTGCAGCAGGCAGCAACTTCAGGTACGAATCGCGGCTCCAGTGCTCGCACACACCAGCCCCTCACCTTCTTCTCCCCGGCAGCTGCCACCCTCCTCCGGGACTGTGTTGCCTTTGGGAAGCCCTGTGGGAGTGGGCCAACCACCTACCTCGGCCCTGTCCCCTCTTGCCGCCATTTTCAAACCGCACATGGAAGCGCCGGCGCCATCTTTGATTGCAGAGACTCCCCAGGAGACTGACAGGGCTGCATCAGAGAGCCCAGTGCAACTTGCTCAGGTGAGATACAAGTCTCAGGGACTGCCAGATGGTGACCTTCATACACAGCAGAATCCTGCCACCTAGGCAGATCTACTTTTCTGGGACCTGAGATCTCCTGGAAGTCCAGATATGGGCCTCTCCAGCATCCCCTCAGGAAAAGAGCTCTTCTCCATGCCTAGAGGTGTCTTCTTTGAAACACTACAGTGCCTCTGCAATCCCTTGCTACCATCTGCATTACATAGAACCCAGTGCTATCCCTCCTTCAGGCCAGCCTGAAACATCTGTGACCTCTCCAGACATCAATAGCCCCTCCACCTTAAATAAGGCAGACCCTCAGCATGGACTTCCTCTCTCGGCACCAGATAGACTAGCATCCTTAACCTATGGTAAAGGTTCTGGGTACGAAGCCCAGCGACTCCATATCTCATCTAACCTTGGGGTAGCTCAGGAAGGGAAGATCTCTCCTTAAGGAGAGCACCGAACGAACTGCTTGTAGAGTTTTTGTTTTGCCTTTTCGCCCTCTACTTAGCATCTGCATATCACAAGGCATTATGGGAAAGGGGCTGAGAAGCCCACAGCGCCCTCTGTTTGTTGTAACAAGTCCTCAATTTGCTTTAGACCCACCGAATCTTGAGAAAGCAAAAAGGATTTTTTAGCCAAGCCAGTTTCTCTCATCTACAGACAACGCTGTTTCACGATATTTGTCCCTCTTCAGTGCAGAGTAGGCGTGCCAGAATGGTGCACCTTGGGGTGCCAGAATGGTCTGCTTTCCCCCCTCTTGCACAAATCTGTGATGCACAGCGACAGCAGTTGCATGGCCCCCCCTTCACTCTGCAGAGTACCAGCTGGAATTCCAACCCGGGGTCCCCCTCATGGGCGAATATCTCCAACCTTCCACAAATGGACGTTACTTGTCAAACCCTGAACACTGCCACCTCCAAATCTGCGCCTGATAGTCGACCTAGCTCCCTTTCCCCTCCAGAAGATGCCCTCCGTGCGCTTGCTGCCCACCCAGAGCTGCAGGCATTGCTAACGCTCCTTCCGTCCAAGAGCAATATGCAACAACTAGGTCGAGACCTTCAACAGGCATGGTGCCAGGATCTACAGCCAATACAGTCTGCAGTGACGAACCTTCAGGAGAAAGTCAAACAGATTGAACAGGTCCAAGACTCTACAAATCTCACAATTTCTGACTTACAGGCTTCAATTGCTGCCCAATCTGAGCACCAGGAACAGCTGGCCTCCCACCTGGAGGATCTCGAAAACCACAGTAGACGCAACAATGTCAGAGTCCGTGGGCTACCGGAGAAAGTACGGACCTCGGAACTAATCTCTACACTCACCAAGATGTTTAACCATATTCTGGGTCGACCATTGGACACAGCAATAGAGTTTGACTGGGCTCATCAAGCTCTCCGTCCTCAAAGTCAGGATCCAGAACGACCGAGAGACGTAATTTGTAGAATCCACCATTTTACCCTCAAAGAGGAGATCTTACGGAAGGCCCGCCTTATGCAATCCGCAATGTTTTAGGACTCCAAAATTGGTCTCTACCCGGACCTCTCAGTGCGCACCCTGCGCATGCTCTCTGCCCTAAAGCCGCTTCTCAGGATGCTTCAGGATCGGCACATTCAATATAGGTGGGGCTTTCCCTTCGCCCTTCAGGTTAAGCATGGAGACACTCTCGTTATTCTTCGGTCACCTTTTGATCTTCAGTCCTCCACTGCCACGTTGGGGTTGCCCATGGTGGAGATTCCTGATTAGTCCACTGCAATGGACTTAACCCCCTCTCTATCAGCGACCGTCGTTCCTCGGGGGCGCATCAATCCCATGGCATCCTCGCCTCCAAAGACTCAGCGTTTGACTAGACGGCAGAGGAATTCAGAAGATCTGTTTACTGGCAAGTGGTCTGCTACACTGAAGTTTTTTTTCCCTGATAGATGCCTTCTACCGTACACCAGGCAATGGCATTCCTAATACTTTTCTCCCTTCTTTATCCCCTTTCTTCTCTTTTTTTTCTCTCTCTCCCTCTCCCCCCTCCTTCATTCCTCCCCTTCCCATACTGCCTGCAACTTTTGCTTTAATATTCCTGTTGAGTTGCGTCCAAACTCATTGTTTCTGCTTTGCCTTGTTCATACCAATCATGCGAAGCAGTCATGATTGCCCCCCAGCATTGTTCGCCATACTTTTATTTGGCTTATTGCAGCTGCTAGCCTGCCATATTTCTTTTTGTGGCCTGAGTTTTGTAGGCTTTTCTCATTATCTGGGTTGTTTGTTATCTTCTTACCCCTACTTCTGTGCCAGTCGTTGCTAGTCTCGTCATCAGATCTCTTCTTATCTAATGTGCTTTCCAGAAAGTGCTCTCTAATCTCTATCCATGCACACTATTAGAATTACATCACTTAACATTAAGGGATTTAATGTGCCCGAAAAATGGTCGCAGATACTTTATTACCTACATAAGCAAAGATCCCATATCGTCTGTCTTCAAGAGACACATCTTCTGCAGAAACATGCTCAAGTTATCCGCAATAGGTACTTCGCTGCCTGGTACCATAGAAGCAACCCTTCCCAAAAGACGAAGCGAGTTGCCATTTTTATTCCCTGACCAGGTGCTAGACGTCTTTACAGATTCAGATGCCAGGGCCGTGTTTGTGAAGTGCAGCATACAAGGGCACATTTACACAATCGCTAATCTCTATGTGCTTAACATTAATCAAACATGAAAAAACTTTGAGATTCTCAGTTCACATATTTTGATCAAAAGAGGTTTAAGCTGTCCACGACTTTCAACGTGATCTCAAATAGGGCAGTCCTACACTATCTTTTATCTCTCAATAGAGCCACATCCAGGCCTCTCACTGGGTCAACCGACCTCCTTTATCCAGAGAGAAAAAAAAAAAAAAACCAACCTGCAAGCTGCACTTCTTATGACAGCCTGTGACTGTGGGCAGGTGCAGAAAACCAAAATGGAGGCACCCTTTCCTCCCCATATAGGTTAAAATCAATATACACCAAATGTAACATATGGTTCTGCACAAAAAACACTTCTGAAAAAACATATGCAAACCTGGGTGCCACTGGCAGGGCTGTGGCACACACACACACATATATATATATATTATATATATATATAATATATATTATATATTATATATATATATATATATATATATATATATATAATATATATATATATATTATATATATATATATATTTATATATATTATAATTATATATATACATGTACACACGCACACCACCGCCAGCGGCACACTACTGCAAAAAGGGCAATACACAATGTGGAAATCCCTAAAGAAGCATTTATGCTATCTATCATACATGAAAAAACTTTGAGATTAACATTAATCAATTCTCGTTTTTGTCCAGAGTGTTGGAGGACCTCACTTGTTTTGCACAGGGCCAAATTGTCTTGTGTTGTGATCTCAACTTAACTCTCCACCCTACACTCGACTTCGGGTCATTCTGCTGTCCCACATTGCATGATCAATAGAGTTAAACTTCTGCTACATAGCATGCAACTTTCTGATATGTGGCGTCTTCTACACCCTGGTGTAAGGGACTATACTTTCTTCTCCACCCACACCAATCCTATGATCACATTGACTATGTTCTACTCCAATATTCCCTTCTTCCAATCGCAGTAGACTGTAGGATAGGCTCCATCCTTCACTCCGATCACGGGCCAGTGTATTGTGACTAAGCCCTGCCGCACTCTCAGCGTCCCCCATTCGCTTGGAGATTAAATTAATCTCTTTTAAAGGATGCTCTGTGTTTGAAGGAGTTGCAGTCCAGTATAAAGGACTTTCAAGTCATTCGAATGACCCTATGATTCCTCAGGTTCAGTGGCAGGCGTTGAAGTGTGTTTTGCGCGGCATATTCCTTAAACATGGTGCACGACTAAAGTAGGAATCAGCTAGTAAACTCAATCCCTACTGACTAAACTTAATGTAGTTGAGACCTCCCATAAAGCCACTGGTGCAGAATCGGACCTTAGAGAACTGACGCAGCTCCGTCACAATATACTTTTAATCATAGAGCACAAGCACAACCGATATTGTCAGCTTTTTGCCACATGGTCATATGTCTGGAGTAATAAGCCGGGACGGTACTTAGCCAGAGCTCTGAGGGAGCAGAGGTCCTCCCTGTTTATCCCACAGATCAAGAAGTCGGACGGGCAATTAGCGTTTCTCCCTGACGATATACTTGGTGCCTTCCGGGACTATTACTCCAACCTTTATAATCTCCCTGCACCGACTTCACAAAATCATCCTACGCTCCACCATACGTCCCTAAAAGACTACCTCCAGAAAATGTCACTCCCCACTCTATCTCCAGAGGTATTGGCTTCCTTAGAGGAGCCCTTTATTCAGGCAGAGCTTAGCTCTGCCATAGCTTCCCTCCCCAGTAAAAGCCCAGGGCCAGATGGCTATACAGCCAAATTCTACAAGGTCCTGCGAGATGACCTTTGCACACTGCTCCTACAGGTTTTCAACTCTGTCTCCAGCAACTCCCCCTTCGATCCGACCTTTCTTAAAGCCCATATTACAGTAATCCCCAAGGGCGAAAAGGAACCGACTCTTTGCCAGAGTTACCGACCAATTTCACTTATCAATACTGATGCTAAATTGTTTGCGAAGTTGATCGCTTTAAGGTTGACCCCTCTCCTGAGTGACATAATACACCTGGACCAGGTGAGCTTTATCCCTTCAAGAGAGGCTAGGGGTAACACCCTGAAAACATTCACGTTAATCAATTATTTTAGACGAAACAAAATCCCTTGTATGCTGCTCTCACTTGATGCAGAAAAGGCCTTTGACCAAGTGGATTGGGCCTTTCTCTCAGGTGTCCTCTCCTCCCTTGGCATAGGCCCTACTCTTCTCACCAAAATATTTGCGTTATATCACTCTCCACAGGCGCAGGTTCGGGTCAACGGTTCTCTATCCACCCCTATTGTCATTGGCAATGGTACCAGGCAGGGATGTCCTCTCTCCCAGCTCCTGTATGCACTGGTGATGGAACACCTATTGCAGGCCATTCGAGCTGATACTTCTATCCACGGAATTCAATGCGGTGTCCATCACGTGAAATGCTCTGCATTTGCGGATGACTTGCTTTTATATATCACTGACCCCCTCATCTCTCTATCCTCCATACTGAAAGTACTACATGACTTTGGGTCCTTCAGTAATCACAAAGTGAATATGTCCAAAAGTGTAGCATTGAATCTCACTCTAAAGGCAGTGATGGTTGCCCAGATTAGACAACAGTAATCTTTCTCTTGGGCCACCAGTGTCAAATACCTTGGCATCTACCTCCCCTCGAACCTCACAAGCACCTTTGACCTAAATTTCTCTCCCTTGTTGCAACTTATCCAGACCTCTGTAAATTGGATAAGAAGGACTTTTCCTGGCTAGGTCGCATCAATGTCCTGAATATGAACATCTTGCCTCGTCTCCTTTACCTACTCCAAGCCATCCGAGT
This sequence comes from Phyllomedusa bahiana, assembly GCA_025379985.1. Lineage (NCBI taxonomy): Eukaryota > Metazoa > Chordata > Amphibia > Anura > Hylidae > Phyllomedusa > Phyllomedusa bahiana. Next base: position 52,702 of record JAODAL010027210.1, read on the forward strand.
TCTGATTCCCAAATCCTTTTTCGGACTCTACACAAATCCGTTGTGCAGTTTGTCTGGGCTCGAAGACGCCCTAGAGTTGCTAAAACAACATTATCTAGACCAAAAACTGATGGGGGCCTAGCTCTTCCAAATTTCCAGGCTTACTATTTGGCTGCCTCAGCTGTTAAGAGTCCTGGACTGCTTTCATCATGCACATTCTAAGCTTTGGGTTCAGCTTGATGTAATGTACGGATACCCAACTGCAGCGATACCCTGGCTTACTCCAGAATGTTTGCCCAAAAAGTCTCTTAATCTAGTTCCCTTGCTCATACAAACTGTGGTATGTACTCACAGATCTTATCCTTCCTCGATGCATATATTCAAAGCTGGAGGTCCGCTTACTCCTATCACAGGCAATCCAGGAATACTATCGACAAAAGTTGAAATCGGCACGGTTTTTACGTTTATCGGTATTTCCCGATGATGCCATAGTTTCCGTGAAAATCTTAAAGATAATCTTTATCATGTTTATAATCGCGCCTTTTTCAGCGCTTCCTGTAGTTTTGGCGTCTATCCAATCAGAAGAGAGCATAGAGCTGGGTGTATGACATCATGATTGGGCGGAGTATGGATCTCATTGGCTGCAAAAATCAAATGACCTCGTTTTATGTTTGCAACTGCAATTCCTGTTCAGCCACATTTCTCACTGATCTGACTATAGAGCAACACGTCTCACTGCCTGTACCAATAGCTGTTGTAACAGCTCAGAGAGGCAGTCTTCTTTTATACAGAAAACCATCCTTGTAGTTGTGAAGCTTAGGATATAGTTAGATTAGAGAATTTAAGTTCTGATTTTGTTATAGAGAGACTTGTAAAGTAATCTAGTGCTGTGTGCAGCCGAGGGGGGTGGGGGTGGTCGGAAAGGAGGGTTGATGATATGCAGCCTAGTCTCTCTAGTCCTGAACTCACATGGAAAAAGCATTTTTTTTTTTTTTTTAACACTTTGTGGCCAGCAGACCTCCCGCCCGAGTTGAAATTGTCCCTTTTGTGTTTGCATTTCTATTGGTGTCTGTGTATCCCATTTTTTTGCCAATAGCCCCCTTGTGCGCAAATTGTTTTACAGATATTTCATAGTAACTGCCGCCTGTTGTCAGTGGTTCCAAAATCGACATATGTAATCCATATAACTGTTCAATACTTCTATTTCACTCAGTGCGTCTCAGTTTGGTGCAAATCGTGCACTTGTACGATAGTTTGTTGCAAACTATTAATCGCTAGTCCTACTGGGCAGTTGTAAATCTCAGGGACTGAAGGAAGAACACTGTTGATTTGGTGTTACGGTTCTTCCACCAGACCGCATTTCACAGATATATGATAGAAACAATTCTGTTTCTAATCCTAGTTGGCTGTTGGAAATTAGAGGGATTTAAGAATACCTGTGATTTGCCATCTTTGCAGTACAGTTTCTCAATAAGAGACTGTGAAAACTCTTCCATACCTTTTAAATTTTTATCTTTCTGAACATGGAGCGAACTGTAGGTTGTAAGCAAGCAAAGAGGGGTGTAGGACATGGAGGTATAGGTACGAGAGAACGTACTCCTTCCAGTGCTGGCGACAACACGCAAGCCAGCACATCGTCGGTTGCAGGACCGTCAGGCCTGTCATCGCTGGGTCGGTGCCCTGTGAATCTCAGTAACGAACAGCGTCGCCAATCTGTTCTTCAATGGTTAATGCATCCTGCAGTTTTACCTCCACGTCAGTTTTACCTCCAGTCACGGTCACAAATGTCATCATCATCATCGTCAGCATCCATCCAACCTGAAGCGAAGGCAGGCCAAATGTCAACTAGGTACCCACCACTGTGGATAATCTATTTTCTGAAGACCTCTTTGAAAAAACAATGCGGTTGGGGTCAGAAGGCATTTCAACAGATCAAGAGGCCAAAGAGGATGATTTAGTCTGCTCTGACGCCCAATCGCTGTTGCCATCAGAGGAGGAGAAGGAAGTCGGTCAGTCACCACAAATCCCGAGCGGTCGCCAATGCCTTGCAGTGCCTGTTGCTTGTAGCCCACAGCTCCAGGATGCAGAATGTCAGGACGAGAAAGTCACCTGTACTGATGATGATGATGATGACATTGCGGATCCAACGTGGTCTTTTCAGCAGAATTTGCTTGCGAGCGCTTCATCACTGGACGAGGAGGAAGACGATGGGGGTAGTGTCAGTACGGTTCTGGTCTCAAAAAGGTGGAGGGCGGTCGCACAAGTCCGCCGAGATTATTCCACCAACCATGATCAGCGGAAACACCGCTCCTCACTTATCGCCGTCGAAAAGGTACAGGACCTCTGAAGACTGGGCCTTTTTCGATCAAGCCTTAAGATTTGCCCAGCGATGTCATATGCTGAATTTGCCATAAACGCATCAGTAGAGGGAAGAATCTTAAGTGTTTAACCACCACCAACATGTCTAGTCACATGCAGTGAATGCATGAGTTGAAATGAAGGGAACACTTGGCAAAAAAAGACCACACCGGTCCTGGGCTTCCAACCACTATCACACCCTTTGTGTCTGCCTCCTCCTCCGCCATTTTTAAGAACTAGCGTTTTTTTTGCTGCCCTTCCCCCGCAGCTGAGCAAGGACAGCCCCCCCGCTTAAATC
>JAODAL010027211.1:0-55334 GCA_025379985.1 Phyllomedusa bahiana
TTATGTTGGTTTAAAGGGGCAATCCGAAAAAATGGGTTTTCGGGTTGCTTTTGAGGCTGGGGAGAGTGGGGGAGAGTTCTGAGGTGTTGGGCAGCGAGTTCCAGATAGGGGGGAAAGCACGGAGAAGTTTTGGGAGACGGTTATGTGAGGAGTTGACACGGGGAGAGCAGAGAAGAAGGTCCTGTGAGGAGCGGAGATTGCGTGAGGGGATGTATGGAGGAGAGAGGTTATGGAGAGCCTTGTAGGTGAGGGTTACTAACTTGAACTGGATTCGGTGGGCAATGGGAAGCCAGTGAAGGGATCGGCAGAGGGGAGAGGCAGAGGGGAGAGGCAGAGGGGAGAGGCAGGGGAGTAGCGAGGAGAGAGGTGAATCAGACGGGCAGCAGAGTTAAGGATGGATTGGAGGGGTGCAAGAGTGCTAGACGGGAGGCCACAGAGAAGGATGTTGCAATAGTCGAGGCGGGAGATGACGAGGGCGTGGACCAGCATTTTGTGCTTTCGAAGTTAAGAAATGAGCGGATTCGGGAAATATTTTTTAGGTGGAGGCGGCAGGCAGAGGTGAGGGTTTCAAAGGTTATCCCAAGGCAGCGGACTTGCGGGACCGGTGAGAGTGTGGAGCCATTGACTGTGATAGAGAGATCAGGTGGAGGGATGGAAGGGGACGGTGGGAAGATGAGGAATTCAGTTTTCTCCACGTTTAGCTTCAGAGACGTGAGGAGAAAAAGGAGATATAAAGGACAGACAGTCAGGATCCGGAGAGTAGAGAGGTGACATCCTGGGCCGGAGATGTAGAGTGGTATCGCAGCATACAGGGGGTTTATTGAAAGCCGTGCGATGCTATAGTTGACCCAGACCAAGAGTGTAGATAGAAAAGAGTAGTGGCCCAGACTGACCCCTGGGACACCAACAGAGAGCGCAAGGGAGGGGGTGATGCGTGAGTGAGAGACACTGAATTCCGATCAGTGAGGTAGGAGGAGATCTAGGAAAGGGCTAAGTCCGTGATGCCGAGGGAGGAGAGGATTTGTATTACATCTAGAAATATATCCAGACCCTTCTTCAGAATCCCGGTCACTATAACTTGTTACATTATTACACTATAGAAATGTATCCAGACCCTTCTCCAGAATCCTGGTCACTATAACTTGTTATTACATCTAGAAATGTATCCAGACCCTTCTCCAGAATCCCAGTCACTATAAATTGTTATATTATTACATCTAGAAATGTATCCAGACCCTTCTCCAGAATCCTGGTCACTATAACTTGTTATTACATCTAGAAATGTATCCAGACCCTTCTCCAGAATCCCGGTCACTACAACTTGTTCTATTATTACATCTAGAAATGTATCCAGACCCTTCTCTGGAATCCTTTTGTGAGGGACATCCTACTCTCGCCCTGGCTGGCCCTGTCTAAGCAGAGCAACCACCCCAAAATGGGCCACCCCGCACTCATACCTCTTCCTGAACTGTACTTAGTAAAACGTGTGCCAAACACAGAAAAGCCAGGTGTCTACTGTGGGGGATCGGGAGTCACCCATTATTCCTGTATAAGCCACCATTAGATATGTTTATAGACTCCCTCCCAGAAGGTAAGTATAAAGGTTATATGTTCCCCAATAGGTAGATTTATAGTTAATAGGGTCCCCCAGTCGGTATATAGACAATAGTGCTCCAGTATAGATAGGCAATAGGGTCCCATAGTATATAGATAGGCAATAGGGCCCCCAGTACAGGTAGGTAATAGGGCCCCTGGTATAGATATGTAGGTAATAGGGCTCCCTGTACATGTAGGCAGGTAATAGGGCTCTATATATACATATACAGTCAAAACCAGAAGTTGACATGAAATCAGAATAAATTTTCCCCGTTTTAGGTCAATTAGAAACCAAAATAATTTCTATTTGCCAAATGCAGAATAATGAGAGCGAGAATCTTTTTAAAGGCATTTTTATTACTTTCTGCAAAGTCAGTAGTTTCCATACACTGGGATGACTCCGCCTTTACACAATTTGGACCGCCCATATGATGATGTCAGGTCTTTGGAAGCTTCTGGTAGGTTGTAGAGTGAATGAATAATGTAGAGTGAAATGACCCCCGCCCAAATGTTTATAGTCTACAGGAGGTTTTACAATAAGCTGTTACTTAGCCGTTTTAAGGACTGTTATGACTAGATAAAGATTTAGACGAATTGTTATGACAATTGCCTATATTATTTCAAATCTTTCACATAGACACACTTTAGACTGACTGTTGGTGAATAACTATTGGATGTGTGTTACGTTATGACACTATCACCTCTTACTTCCACTGTGATTCTTGGTGATAATGTGTTTATTTGGTTGTTTGCAGACTCTTTTTTTCCATTTAATGTATCAAACTATTTATTTTTATCAAAAGAAAACATTTTTAGGCATTTTGTTTTTGTGGAATAACTGGTAAGTTAATGTTTTTCTGTGGGTTTGTACAATAATAGTTACACCCGATTTTTGTAGTTTTTGATTGCTTTTTTTTTTATTTTTGTAGAAAACGTCTCTGTTAACACTAGAGAATTTGCAGAGACATGATCACACATATATCAAATAGCACAAAGGAAGAAAACAGAAGAAGAAAATTAGTGAATAAAGTCCATGTGGGTGCACTGGTCCCCACACGCATTGCCACGTCATCGGGGATAACAGCTTAGGGATCACTTTCTATGTCCATGATTGGAATATTTCAGGGTGACAGGTGTGAATTGGGCTGTGCCAGTTTCCGGCCGTGCTTTGAGTCAAGAAATGTGTCGTAGCCTTGTTCGATAGCGGTATGAACTGTCCAACACCAAAACTTGGCCAATTATGCAGCAAACACTTTTGAATGCATCGAAGATATGCAATGCACCCAACATATACCGTACTGTGCAATTCTATGCAAGGCATACCACACGCCAGACCTCTGAACCCAGGTTCATACACACTGTCGCATTCTACACTCCTCTATATCGATGAAGAACTGCCGTGTCAGCATAAAGTTTCATACATGTCCCCTTGTTTTACTATTTTTTAGTCTTTATGGGGACATGTAAGAAAGCTGGTGCCAACGCGTCAGTTCTTCATCGATATAGAGGAGTGTAGATTGCAACAGTGTGTACTGTATGAACCTGTAGGATGTGGGGTCATATATCTGCCATGTGCTATGCCTTGTACAGCGCAGCAATCCAACCACTCTATTCTCTTGGTAGAACTTGTTCTTTAAGGAACTAAGTGTAACGGGTGTCCTCGCGACCCCCGTGTCGGGTCATGGGCACACCCGCATCTCCGCAGCATCCTCGGCGGCGGGCGCAGCTCTTCCCCACACTTACCTCGCCGCGCTCCTGCTGATGGCCAGGTGTGCGCTCGCCCCCTAGCGGGCGCGCGCGGTACTGCAGCTAAATTTAAAGGGACAGCATGCCGTTGATTGGTTTCACCGGGAGCTGATCCTATTTAAGTCCTGCCCTTTCCTCATAACCCTGCTGAATCGATAGTGCCCTGTACCTAGAGAGGAAGCGTTCCCTTGTGTCTTATTGCCGTTACTGTGTATCGAACCCTTCTGCCTCCGTCCCTCGACCACATACCATTGCCGCCTGTCCTGACCTTCTGACTGACCCCGACTACGAGCCTGCTTTACGATTTTGTACCACACCGCACCTAGACCGCCGCAAAGCAAGTCAGGGGCAGGACGACCGGGTACAATCCGCCGCAGCAAGTCCACCCTGTTTTGGGGCGCCTCTTGAAAACCCGGGATTTTACTTAGATTCCGCTCCCGGTGTGGGCTTCCACCACCCCTTTGCGTGGCCAGAGGATCCACTACCACTGAGCGTTACACTAAGGTTGTCGAAAAACCCTTTTTCTGGTCAATCACTATCCTCCACAGTAACCAAGCAATACACAACAAAAAGAAAAGGGATACAACAACCACTATATGTACAGTGCGGTACACAGTCCTGTACTGCTCTTACATGTATTAGGGGGTGAAAGCAGTGATTGCCATAAAAGCACCTCCTACATACAGTGGGGGTACTACATTCCGTACCCCTTACATGTATTAGTAGGGCAACATGTTTGGGTGGTCTATAGCCCTCTCTACAGTACAGTGTGAACTACATGTCCTGTACTGCTCTTACAGTGTTAAAAGGTATCAGTTTTGGGTGGTCTATACCCCTTTCTCTACAGTACATGCGTACTACATTCCTGTACTCCCTTTTAACATTTTAGTGGGGGTCATGCAGTGATTGGTGACTATACACCTCTCTACAGTACAGGGGTACTTACATGTTTGTACTGCCTTACTTTATTAGTGGGGGCAAGCAGTGTTTTGGGGGTCTTAGCACCTCTCACAGTAAGTGTGGTACTACATGCCCCTGTACGGGCTTTTACATGTATTAGTGAGGGCGGGTGTTTTCGGTCTATCGTCCCGCAGTACAGTGTGGACTACAGTCCTGTACTCTCTTAATGTATTATGAGGGCATGCAGTGATTGCCAGTCTAAGCGCCTCCTACAGTACAGTGCAGTACTACATGTCCTGTACTGCCTTCATTATTAGTGAGTGCATGCAGGGAGGGGTGGTCTAAGCTCCTCTCACATAAAGTGGGGTACTACTTGCCCGACGCTTTTTCGTGTATTAGTGAGGGCAGCAGTGATTGGGAGGCTATAGCACCTCTGATAGTACATGCAGACTACTTTCCCTTTTCTGCTCTTACATGTATTAGGGGGTCATGCAGTGATTGGGGGTCTATACATCTCTCACGTAAGTGCGGTACAAACATGCCTGTACTGCTTTACATGTATTAGTGAGTCATGCGTGAGGAGTCAACGCCTCTCTACAGTACAGGGGGTACTACATTCCTGACTGTTCTTCATGTATTAGTGGGTGCATCAGTGATGGGGGGTCAAATACCCTCCCACAGTACATGAAACAACATGCCTGTACTCTCTTACTGCATTCGTAGTGCAGCAGTAATTTGAAAAGTTTATCCCCCCACATACTACAGTGCGGCACACTTTTCCCGACTGCTCTTACGTTATTAGGGGGTGCAGCATAATTGGAGGTCTATAGCGTCCCCACATACAGTGCGTACACATGTCCTTACGCTCTTACATGTATTAGGAGGTGCAGCATGACGGTGGTCTATAGCGCCTCTCTACAGTACAGTGCAGTACTACATGCCTGACTGCTCTTACGTATTAGTGAGGCTGCAGTGTTTGGGTGGTCTATAGCGCCCCCCACGTACAGTGTGGTACTAAAAGTCCTGTACTGCTCTTACATTGTTAATGGGGTCATTGCGGGGAATTGGGGTCTATAGCACCTCTCTACAGTACGTGGGGTCTACTTCCTGTACTCTCTTACTTTTATTAGTAGGTGCATCAGTGATTGGGACTATAGCTCCCTCTACAGACGGGCGGACACAGCCTGAAATGCTCTTACATGTATTAGTGAGGTCATGCAGTGGTTGGCATTTATACCCCTTTCTAAGTACAAGCGGACACTTTCCCCCTGTATTTCTTTTACTTTATTAGTGAGGTGCATGCATGGTTGGCAGTTTTAACCCCCTCCTACAGTACAGTCTACTACATGTCCTGACTGCTTTTACATTTTTATGAGGTGCATGCAGTGATTGGTGATCTAACTCCTCCTACAAACAGTGCGGTACTAAATGTCCTGTACTGCTCTACATGTATTAGGAGGTCTTGCAGTGATTAGCTCTATAGCCCCAATCTACTGTACAGTGCAGTACTACAGTCCGTACTGCCTTACATTATTATGAATGCAGGTAGTGATTGGCGTCATAACGCCTCTCACAATACAATGGGGGTACTAGATGCCCTGTACTGCCTTTTACATGTTTTATGAGGTGCATCAGTAATTGGGGGTCAATTTTCCTCTCTACAGTCAGGCGGTACACATGTCCTGAAATTCTCTTACATGAATATGAGGTGCAGCATGTTGGCAGTTTTATCCCACCTCCTACAGTACATGCGGTACTACATGTCCTGTACGCCTTACATGTATTATAAGGGCATGCAGTGATTTGGGCCCTATACACCCTCTACAGTACATGCGGTACTACATGTCCTGTACTGCTTTTACATGAAATTAGTGAGGTGCAGCAGTGATTGGGGGCCCTATAGTCCTCCTACAGTACATGCGGTATTACATGCCCTGTACTGCTTTTACATGTATTAGTGAGCGCATGCGGATTGGGGTCATATGCCTCTCTACAGTACAGGCGGTACTACATGTCCTGTACTGCTCTTACAGTATTATGAGGTGCATCAGTTTGGGGGTTCTAAAGCGTCCCACAGTACAGTGGGGTACTATATGTCCTGTACACTCTTACATGTATGACAGGGCAGCAGTGATTGGGGGTCTATAGCTCCTCTCACAGTAAAGTTGGTACACACATCCTGTAGCTCTTACATTTGCCGGGACGAGTGGCTTTTTTTGAGCACCATTGGGGAACCCAAAATGTAACTTTGGTGTAAAGTAAAAACCCCTAGAAGCCCTTCCCATTTTGCATTATGTTGAGAAATATTTTGGGACTCCTGAATCAATTACCAGGCTTCATCATACCACCTCACTCTGCTGTCTGTAATCTCTCATTGCTCCAGACTGCCAACTGACCATGGTGAGTCACTCCCTGCTGAGTATTGTCTCAATTCTTTTAGTAGAACTGATATGCCAGTCACTGCTGTAGAACCACCCACAGCCTAACCAAGAAGTAAGATCTGAAGCTGTATTAACACCCACAGCCTAAAGGGAAAGTGGAGCCTGCAGGGGTAGAACCACCCACCCAAACAAGAAATAAAAAACCCTAAGCTGTAGAACCACCCAAGCCTGAAAGGAATGGGAGCCTGACTGTAAAACCACCCACCCCCCAGAAAAGAAAATGGGAGCCTGAAGCTGTAGGTCAACTCTTACCCTAAACAGGAAGTGGGAGCCTGAAGGTGTAGAACTACCCATAGCCTGAACAGGAAATAGGGGCCTGAATCTGTAGAACCTCCCACAACCTGGACATGAAGTGGGAGCCGGAAGCTGGCTGTAGCTCTATGAAACAGCATGGTGAGACAACCCCTTTAAAAGTAGTTTAGGCAAAATGAACACCCATCATAATCATATAGAGAAAACAGAATAAAAAAATCTACAATCAAAAAACAAAAAAATTGCATCAGTATATGATTTTAAAAGCAAAATAATGAACAGACACCACCATAAATATGCAAAACGTGCACACTGCTGTGTCATATTGTACGATTCCGGCGTGACACACGTCCCCCAGCATCTTTTTTGCATTCAAAAGTGTTGTGTCAGGCGTAGATTGCATCACGTTTAGGAATATGAATATTCATACATATATAGGACTGGGTTTGTGCTGTCCCACCTAACTGGGCCCCATCCATTACAGTTTTTCTGTTATGTTTTTTATATCAAAGTTGAGAGGTTATCTGTACCCTGTGGCTATTTTTTTCAACTTTGTATGGTTATTTTTGGATATATGTACCCCATACTTCTTTTTTCAGCCCTCTTCCTCTCTGTGGGGTTTCACACCTGCCTCATTGAAGCTGTGACTCCATCTTTTCAACATCTTTGTACAGAGCTGAGAGGAAATAGTTTTGGCCGCATAAATTTTTAACCTCTTGTGTTTATCTAAAGGGTACAGTCAATAAAACCCTGAACACACCCATTGCGTCCCTCTTGCTAAAACCCCACATGTTTCCCTTAAGGCGTTAAATAGTAGTTAAATTTTTTCCTACACTTACAGAGTTGCTTCTCAACTATCAGGGACTTCTCTAATGTACATCAAGTTAGTATAATTGCGGGCTGGGGGTCTTGGACCGAGGGGGGGGGCCCAAAAATTTCACGTGCCAAATTTCTAAGGGCAATTTTAGAAGTGGCAATCCTCAGAATTACCCCCTAAAATTTAATAACGCAACTGGAGCCGTAATATCATCTGACTCCCTCTTTTCTTTTCTTCTCCCCCTTCCCCCCCCCCCCAAACCCCCCCCCAAAGGGGGGGGGGGGGGTTAAAAAACCCCCCTTTCCCCCCCCCCCCCCCCCCCCCCCCCCCAAATTTGGGGGTTTATTTTTTTTTAAAATTAAATTGTTTTTGGGGGGGTTTTTTTTTTTGTTTTTTTTTTTGTTTTTTTTTTTTTTTTTTTTTGGGGGTTTTTTTTTTTTTTTTTTTTTGGGGTGGGTTTTAAAAAAAAAAAAAAAAAAAAAAAAAGGGGGGGGGGGGGGTTTTTTTTTTTTGGGGGGGGGATTGGGAAAAGGTTTTTTTTGTTTAAAATTTTTTTTGTTGTTTTTGGGGGGTTTTTTTTGGGGGGGGTTTGGGAAAAAAAAAAAATTTTTTGTTTTTTTTTTTGATTTTTTGGTTTTTTTTTTAAAAAATTTAAAAAATTTCCCCTTTTTTTATATTTGGGTTGGGTTTTAATTTCACTTTCCCCTTTGGAACCCGAGGTTTTTCCCAAAAAAATTTTTTTTAAGGTTTCCCTCCCCCCTTTTCCCCCCCTAATTTTATTTCCGGGGAAAAGGGGGTCCCCTTTGGGGGGGCCCCCCTTTTTTTCATCTTTTTTTTTTTAAAACCCCCCTTGCTTTTTTTTATCCCTTGGGGCCCCCTTCTTTCCCCCCCCTAACTTTCCCCTTTTTTTTTTTTTTTCCCCCCTTTCTCCCCCCTTTTTCCTTTCTTATTTTTTTCCCCTCCCCCCCGGCCCCTTTTCCCCCCCCAAAACCCCCAAACCCCCCCCCCCCCATTTCCCCCCCAAAAACCCCCCCCCCCCCCCCAAAAGGGGGGGGTTTTTTTTTTTTAAAAATTTTCCCCCCCCGCTTTTTTCTTTCCCCCCCCCCCCCCTTTTTTTTTTCCCCCCCTTTTTTTTTTCCCCAAAACCCCGGGGGGGGCCCCCCCCTTTTTTTTCCCCCCCCACTCCCCCCCCCCTCCCTCCCCCCGCCCCAAAAATTTCCCCCCCTTTCCCCCCCTTTTTTCCCCCCCCCCTTTTTTTTTACCTTTTTTTTCCCCCCCCCCTTTTTTTCCCTCCCCAAATTTTTTCCCCCCCCCCCGGGGGGTCCACTTTCCCCCCTTTCCCCCCCCGGGGGGGGTTTTTTTAATTTCCCCTTTTTTCTCTTTCCCCCCTTTTTCCCCCCCCCCGGGTTTTTTTTTTTTTTTTGGGGCCCCCCCCCCCCCTTTTTTTTTCCCCCGCCCCCCGGGGGGCCCCCCCCCTTTTTTTTTTGGGCCCCCCCACTTTTTCCCCCCCCCAACCCCTTTTTGGGGGGGGTTTTGGGGGGGGGGGGTTTTTTTTTTTTTCTTCCTTTTCCCCACACTGCCCCTTAAACCAGGGGGGGGGCCCCCCCTTTTTTTTTTCCCCCCCCTCCCCCTTTTATTTTTTTTTTTTTCCTTTTTTGGGGTTCCAAAACCCAAACCCAAAAAAATTTTTTTTTTTTCCCCCCCCCTTTTTTTTTCCCCCCCCCCTTTTGGGGGGGGCTTTTTTCCCCAGGGAAACCCCCCCTTCCCCGGGGAAGTTTCTGGATCATTTTCCCCCCCCCCCCAAAACCCCCCCCCCTTCCCCCACCCCTTTTTTTCCCCCTCTTGGGGTTTTTTTAACTTTCCCCCCCAAACCCCCCCCCCTTTTTTCCCCGCCCACCCTTTTTTTCATAACTCCCTCACCCCTCCCTTTTTTAAAAATTTTTCCCCACAAGGGTGGGAACCTCCCAAAATGGTCTTCTGCACTTTCCTCAACTAACTTAAATTTTTACCCCCCCACCTTTTTTTTAAAACCCCTTTTCCCCCCCCCAAAAAACCCCTCCCTCCCCCAAAACCCTATTAATCTCAGGGCTCCAAAAACCCCCAACCTTTATTAATCCCCCCCTTTTCCCTTTTAAAGGCCCTGAAAAAACGTTAAATAAAAATTTAAAAAATGGGAATTTGGGACCACTCCCCGCAAACCCCCCGGGGGGGGGAAAGCCCCCCGACCCCGGGAAAAAATAAAAAAAATTTTTTTTTTTTTCTAACATTTTCCCAGGGGAAACCTTTGGAAAAAAATAAAACCCCCTTTAGTTTTTCCCCTAAAAACACCCCCCTTTACAAACCCCCTTTAGCCCCAAAAAAATTTTTACCCCCTATTCCCCCAACCCCCAAAAAAAACCCCATTTTTTTCCCCCCCCTAAAAAAGGGAGGCCCGGGACTTTGTCAAACCGGGAACCCCCCCCAAAACAAAATAAAAAATATTAAAATTTTCAAAAAAAAAATCCCCTTTTCCCCCCCGGGTTTAATCACTCCCGCCTTAAAAAACCCACACAAAAAATTCCCTTTTTCCCCCCCGCCCCCCCTTTTTAAAAAAAAATCCCCCCCCAAAGGGGAAAATTTTTTTTCCCTTTTTAAGATTGAAACCCCCTTTTTTTCCCCCCAAAAACCCCTTTTTTTTCCTTAAACAGCCTCTAACCCCTTTTCAAAAAACCCCTCCCCCCCCCCAAATACAAACCACCTTCCCCTTACCCGCCCCTTTTTTAAAAACCCTTTTTTTCCCCGGTTTGGTCGCCTTATGACATTAACAATTTGGGTTTTTCCCTTTTTAGCCAAAAAAAACCCGTCGAAAACCCTGTTTCAAAAACATGTCACCAAACACTTTTAAACCCAAGAGTGATCGGGCCCTAACAGAAAAAAAAAAAAAAATCGCCCAAAAACATTTTTTTTTTCACAAATTCACTGGGGACAAAAAATTTTTTTTTTAAATGCATTTTATGGTACGGGTCAATATTACCAAATTTAAAAAAGTACATCATTTTTCCTGCTAAAAACAACTCTCATAAGGGCCCATGTGGGTGGAAAAATTAAAAAAATTATGGCTTCCTGGAAGGGGGAGAAGGGACAAAATAAAAAAATTTTAAAATTAAAATTAGGGCCGGGGTGGGGGTTTAAAATTTTCAACTCTGCCTATGTTTTAAGGTTTTTTTACACTACTATACTAAATAAAATATATACCAAATAAAATTATTTCCCTGGGAAAAAAACAAGCTCTCATAAGGGCCCATGTAATGGAAAAAAATTAAAAAGTTAAGGGTCCCCCGGGAAGGGGGGGGGGGACAAAAAAAAAGAGGGCAAATTATTATGACCGGGTGGGGGTTTAAAAGGGGCATTCACTACAGGGGGTTGCTTCTTTTTATGTTTAAAAGGGTCTTGCAAAAACAAAACCCCCTTTTCAATATGTTCCATTAAGGCCCGTGCCTACCTTTTTTTCCAGATATCCCCTCTTGTATGGGGGGGGTTCATCACTCCTCAAAGGGCCGGGTATATCTACAGAAACCCTTTTAATCTCTCCTGATAACTGCCAAACACTGGTTGCTAATTTTTTTACAACCCTTTTTTGATCTCTCCCGATAGGGGCTGCCAGCACTGGTTTCCCAACTACAGACCTGTTTGATCCCCTCCTGAAAGGGCCAGGGCCCGCCCTGGTTTCTATAGTTACAGATCTGTTCGATTCTTTCCTGATAAGGGGGTGCCCCGCACGGTTGCTATAGCTTACAACCTTTTGATCCCTCCTGAAAGGGGTGCCAGCACTGGGCGCTATAGTTAAAAGATCTGTTTGATCTCTCCCGATTGGGTTTCCAAACACTGGGGGTTTTTTTTTTAGCTACAACCTGGCCTTTTTACGCACCTATAGAAGGCCCCTAAACAAAGCCCCTTTAATTCAAAGGGGAAACCAAGAAAACAGGAAATGAGGTGAGATGAATCAATGTAGTGAGAAAAAAACCCCTTTAAGGTACATCTCTGCCTATGTTCTAGTATTCTAGCACTGTTTTGGGTTAAAATATTTGCAAATCGACCGCTGACTAAAAAATATCACCCCGTCCAGGGGAAAATCTTGTTTTTTGATCCCTGATTTCTTGGGGGACAAATACTTGCAGCCCCAAAACCCCCAAAAATCTCCCATTCAATCCGGTGGCCTCTTTTCAGCACTTTCTTTTCCTTAGACAAGAAGTTGTGAAGTTCGCACGAGCTTCTAACAAAATGTACAAATCTTCAAAAAAAAAAAAAAAAAAATTTTGAGCGAGGCGCGAACCATTCAAGGGAAACCCCTTTTAACCTGTTAAAAGGACCGGGGAGGAAAAACCCTGAGTCCCCCTGATGTGAATGGGGGGACTTCATCCAGGTAAGGGGTGGCACCTTGCACTTGAGGGGACAGATAAAGGGCAAATACCCGGACCGGGGCCAAACTGTTTACCAGCAGATGTGGTTCTGAGAATCCTCCTTTAACTTGGGTTTATGGCAAACGGAAAATACCCCTGGGGGGTTTTGAAAGCCATCGCATCCCCGCCCCCCCTCCCAATCCAGCCACAAAAATCCTGACCTTTAAAAACAGGATGGAGTCACGGCGGGTGGCGCTGGGTGGGTTTTTCTTCCCATGCAGTGAACCTGTCTATTTTAGGCTCCCAGGCAAATTGCAGCCCTTTTGCTCCCTATTTCTCGTCACTTTCTAGTCGGGCTCTGGCCTCTCTGAAGCCTTCAGCACTTCTTTGTGTGCAATCGCTCCAGTCAAGATCTGTGATTTCTTGATTTGTAAATGACATCTCTGGGCTGATGGCTGCTGAGGCAGTGTGCAAACCCCAGGCGAGAAATGCGGGGGGACTCGAACAGGACATTATCATGTAAATGCACAGAGTGCGCCATTGTCCTGAAGGCTGTCAGAAGCGCTGGACGCAGGACGCCGAGCGGATGTATCACAATGCACCAAGTCTAATGTGCACAAACCTATGCACTCACAGAGAAAATTCATCTGACTGTTGTAATACATACTATATATACCATATAACGTGTAAAGTTCTAATAGTATCTATAATATGTACTATGTATACTATATAAGGTGCAATGTATACCATATGCTATAATGTACTATGATAAATATAAAGGGGCAATGTAATAATGCTTAAATGTATATGTATACTATATAAGGTGCAATGTATACTATATGCTATAATATGTACTATGTATACTATATAAGGTGCAATGTATACTATATGCTATAAAATGTACTATGTATACTATATAAGGTGTAATGTATACTATATACTGTATGCTATAATATGTACTATTAAAAACTATATTTAAGTGCAATGTATAAATAATGCTATAATATGTACATATACTATATAAGGTTTTAAAATAAACTATATACTGATCTAAATTATGAAAATAAGTAACTATATAAGGGGGCAATGTATACTAAAATGCTATAATATTACTAATGTATACTATAAAGGTGCAAGTTTAAAATATATGCTATAATATGTACTATGAAACTAATAAGGGGGCAATTATACATATCTTAATATGTACTATATACTATATAAGGTGTAATATATACTATATACTGTATGCTATAATATGTACTATGTATACTATATAAGGTGCAATGTATACCATATGCTATAATATGTACTATGTATACTATATAAGGTGCAATGTATACTAATCATAATTGTACTATGTATACTATATAAGGTGTAATGTATACTATATGCTATAATATGTACTATGTATACTATATAAGGTGCAATGTATACTATATGCTATAATATGTACTATGTATACTATATAAGGTGTAATTAAAACTAAATTTCTATAATATGTACTATTATACTTTTAAAGGTGCAATGTATACAAAATGCATAAAATTACTATTATATATATAAGGTGTAATGTATACTATATACTGTATCTATAATATTTACTATGTATACATATAAGGGTAATGTATACTATATCTAAAAATATGTATATGATAACTATAAAGGGGTAATGTATTCTAAAATGCATAATATGTACAGTAAACTATATAAAGTGTAAAAGTAACATATGCTAAATATGTACCATTTTACTATATAAGGTGTAATGTATACTATATACTGTATGCTATAATATATACAGGCAGTCCCCGACTTACATACGTCCCCTAGTTACAAACGGGGACTTAGGGTTTGGGTGACATTCAACACTGAGTCATGCCCCATAAAACCAAGTGCCACATTTCCACAGCTGCACATGAATACAAACTTTGGTGAAAACTTTTAAAAAAGGGCACAGACAGCAAAACAAATCAAAAAACCCTTCCCGCACAAACCAAAAAAATTTTTTGTTTTTTTCTGGATTACATTTTTAAATTTAAAATACCTGTTTTGACTTACATACAATTTCAACTTTAAAACAAACCTACAGTCTCTATCCCTTTTTTAACCCGGGGGTGCCCCGTACTATGTATACTATAAAGTGCAATGTAACTTATGCTATAATATTACTATGTATACAATAAGGTGCAAAGTATAATTTTATGCTAAAAATGTACTATGTATACTATATAAGGTGTAATGTATACTATATACTGTATGCTATAATGTATACTATGTATGCTATATAGGGTGCAATGTATACTGTATGCTATAATATGTGCAGAATATACTGAACTATATGTACTATACTGTATGTTGTAATATGTACTATATACTATATAATGTGTAATATGTACTATATACTGTATGATATATGTCGGGTATACGTACATATACGCATGTTTAAAAGTACTATATAAATGTGTTAATATTTGAAAACTGCATGCTTTAAAATATACTATATGAGGTGTAATGTATACTATATACTGTATGCTATATGTGCGAATATACTGTACTACATGTACTACATACTGTATGTTGTAATATGTACTATATAATATATAATTTGTAATAGGTACATTATACTGTGTGCTATAATATGTACTATATACTATATAATGTGTAATGTATACTATATAATATATAGGGTGTAATGTATACTATATACTGTATGCTATCATATGTGCTGAATATACTGTACTATATACTGTAATATATATTGTATGGTAATATGTCTATATAATTTTTTAAGTTAAGTAACTTTTATACTGTGGCTATAAAAGTTCAATATACTGGAAACTATAAGATGTACTAAAAATACGACTATATTAGATATATTTATTTGAATAATACCTATATTTGTATTTTTGTAAATGTATTTGTATTATATAGGTTTTAATATTACATAACTTGATACTATAATATGTGCTAAATATACTGTATTATATACTGTATGTTTTAAAATATACTATGTATTGTATGTTGTAATATGTACTATATACTGTATGTTGTAATATATACTATATATTGTATTTTGTAATATGTATTATATATTATATAAGGTGTAATATGTACTATATACTGTATGTTATAATATGTGCTAAATATACTGTACTATATACTATATAATGTGTAATGGGTACTATATACTGTATGTTGTAATATGTACTATATAATACGTACTGTATGCTATATAGAGTGTAATATGTACGATGTTCTGCATGTTGTACATTTACTAAACATACTATACTATATAAGATGTAATATATACTATATACTGTATGTAGTAATATATACTAAATATACTATTCATGATGTCCTACATATACTGTACTACCGTATGTATTCTATATCCTGATGCTGTATGTACTAAATATTCTGTACTAAATATATTATATACTGTATGTTATAATATAAACTATATATACTTTTAAAGGTGTAATATATACTGTATGCTTGTATTATTGTAATAACATGTGCTATACATACTGTGTATGATTATTATTATTTTTTTCTATTTTTATAGAGCCCCATTAGTTATAGAGCGCTGTATATTTGAGGGGGATTACATACATAACATAGGTCAGAAAAGTACAATGATGAAAATAAATGACAACTGGTACACAGGGAGAGGGGACTCTGCCCACGAGGGCTTACAGTCTACAAGGAAAGGTGAAAGAGACAGAAGGTAGAGGGCAGAATGTTTGTGGGGGGGTGTAGGGATCTTCAGTCTGAGTGTCCAAAAGTGCATGTCTGCTGTTTTGGGGGTACAGCCAGTGGAGAAGACACGGTTAGCACCATTGCAAATATAGGGATTTAAGAACACAAGTGATTTGCTGTCTTGCTGCCAGGGTTCTTCCATAAGACCCCGTTCAACAGATATTCCATTGAAAAAAATCTATTTCTTATCCTATTTGCAAATTATAGGGATTCAAAAACAGTTGTGTTTTCTGTTTTTGCTGCCAGGGGTTTTTCCATAAGACCCCATTTTTCCCCTAGAGCGCATTAAAAAAAAATTTTTAAAAAGGGCTAATCCCTTTTACAATTGCAAAATATAGGGATTTCTAGAACAGTTGTGATTTGCTGATTTGGCTGAGGGGTTTTTCCAAAAAGACCCCATTCAACAATATTCCATTTAAAAAAATTCTATTTCTAAACCGTTTTGCCAATTATGGGCTTCAATAACGTTGTAAATTGCTGTTTTACTGCCGGGGTTTTTTCCATAAGACCCCCATTCAAAATATTCCATTGAAAACATTCTATTTCTAATTTCCCATTTACAAATTTGGGGGATTTAAGAGCGTTGTGATTCGCAGCTTTGGAGTAGGTTCTTCAAAAAGAGACCGTGAACAAATCTTAAAATTTTTAAAAATTTTTCTTTTTTTAACATGGGGCGAACTAGAGGTGGTTTTAAGCGACAAGGAGGGGTGTAGGGGGGGGACAGAGGGACGGACAAGGTGCTCCCCTTTCAAGGGCCCGGACGACACACAAAGCCGCAGATTGTAGTGCAGGACCGTCAGGCCTGTCATCGCTTGGTCGGTTCTCATTACTGAAGACCAGCGTCAATCTGTTCTTCATTGGTTAAGGGGACGTCACCTGTGATGATGATGATGACATCAGGGGCGTAGCAGGGGTAGCAGTTGCTACGGGGCCCCTGCGCTTAGGGGGGCCCCGGGGGAGCGACCCCGTCCGCTACCCCGGTAATGCCGCTCCCCGGGCCCCGCCGGCAGTGAACTTAAAAGTTCCTCGGCGGGGGGGGAGCTCGGGGCCCGGCGCATACCCCTCTGAACCCCGGGGGCCCCCCGGGCCCCCCGGCCCCCACGTTCAAAGGGCAGCGTGCTCGTAGTACAAAAGGACGGAGCCCGATCCTCCCCTCTGTTTTACTTCCCTGCCGGCCCTCTGTGGTACGTGGGCGCCGGCGGGACGTCACATCAGGCCCCCGCCCGCGTAGCGCAGAGGCTGCAGGGAGAGCGCAGAGTGAGCGAGCGGCGCATCGGGGGAGGTGGACCGAGGGGAGTAAATTGTTTTTTATTTTAAACTAAAACCCCATTTCCCGCCAATCCCCCCCATATGCCTGCCTATACCCCCCATATGCCTGCCTATACCCCCCTATGCTACCAACCCCCCCTATGCCCGCCTATAGCCCCCCCCTATGCCTACCTAACCCCCCATAGCCCCCTATAGCCCCCAATGCCTGCCAATCCCCCCATATGCCTCCCATACCCCCCCATATGCCTCCTATACCCCCCCAATTGCCTGCCATACCCCCCATATTGTTTAAAACCCCCCTATTCCTGCCCAAATCCCCCCATATGCCTGCCGATACCCCCCAATTGCCTACCTATACCCCCCCCATATGCCTGCCTATAGCCCCCCAATCCTGCCTATAGCCCCAAAAAGCCTGCCGATAGCCCCCATATCCTCCTATAGCCCCCCCATATGCCTGCCTATAGCCCCCCATAGCCTACCTATCCCCCATTATGCCTGCCTATACCCCCCAATGGGCCCCCTATACTCCCCCATATGCCTACCTATACTCCCCATATCCTGCCTATACCCCTCATTTCCTACCTATATCCCCCTATGCCTGCCTATGCCCCCATATGCCTACCAACCCTACATGCCAAATTCCCTTTTTTGGCGGGAGGGGCCCCCTATTTTGGGGTCCCCCCCCGCCCCTCCCCGGGGGAGTTGGCATTCCTCCCGCCGCCAGCAGGGGCGGGGCTCTTTAAAATGGCCGCGGCGCAGAGTAGGCCTAGTGCGCTACTCTGGCGCCGCGGGGGCCGCTTCAAAAGGCGGGTTTAAGCGGCCCTTCCCCCTTCACCCCCCGGAGTCTCGCGTCAGGGGGGAGGCAGGGGGGATCGTCCCTCCTCCCCTGTATGCCGGCGCCGGGGAGTGCGCCGCACATAAGGGCAGCGCAGGGGAAATGACGCGCGGTGCAGGGGAGTGACGCGCGGGGCTGCTTCATTCCCCCCTGCGCCGCTGAGGAGATTTTTGGTCGGGGGCGGCCGTGCTGCAGGAGCCTGGTGAGGTAAGTGGATTTTATTATTTTTTTTTTTATTAGCTATAAGGGGGCTCTCCTGGTACAATGGGGTCACCTGGCTACAATGGGGCATACCTGGCAACAGAGGGGGCTCTACCTAAAAAGAGGGGGCCTACCTGGAAACGAGGGGGGCACACCTGGCAACAGAGGGGGCCAACCCGGCAACAGGGGGGGCCCCCTCTCCGGCAACAAGGGGGGGACTACCTGGCAACAGAGGGGGGGACTACCTGGGAACAAGGGGACACACCGGCAACGAGGGGCACTACCTGGCAAAATTGGGGGCACTACCTGGCAACAAAAGGGGGGCATTAAATTTTGGCAACAATGGGGGGGCCTACCTTGGCAACAATGGGGGGGACACTGGAACAGAGGGGGCCTAGCTGGCAACAGAGGGGGCACGACCGGGCGAACAATGGGGGCACCTACCGAATAACAAAGGGGGGCACCTACCTGGTACAGAGGGCATCACTTGGCTACAAAGGGGGGATCTACCTGCCTGTAAGGGGCATACTGCTTATGGGGGGGGTTTCTACCGGGTATAAAGGGCTCTACCTGGGTTTTTTCCAAAGCAGTTATGCAGTTAGGGGGAGTGGGTGTGGGTTTTTGAAGGGGGATGACATACGAAAAGATGGGCGTGTCCAAAGCAAATTTTTGCCGCGGCGCGCTAGCAAAAAATTGCCCCCTATACCTTATACCCCCCCATAAAGCCTACTATACCCCCCATATACCCGCCTATAGCCCCCAAAAGCCTGCCTTTTACCCCCCATATGCCTGCCTATAGCCCCCATATGCCTGCCTATAGCCCCCCATTGCCTGCCCATAACCCCCATATGCCTGCCTATAGCCCCCCCTATGCCTTTCCCATAGCCGCCCCTATGCCTGCCTATAAACCCCCATAAAGCCTGCCTATAGCCCCCTATGCCCCGCCTATAGCCCCATAATGCCCGCCTTCCTATACAGCCCCCCAATGCCGCCTGCCTATAAAAGCCCCCTATATGCCCGCCTGCCAAAATATACACCCCCTAAATGCCTGCCCCGCCTATACAGCCCCCCATCTGCTTTTCTTGCCTGCCTATACAGCCCCAAAACTGCCTTCCTGCCTATACACCCCCTATATCCCAGCCTGCCTATAAAGCCCCCTAAATGCCCGCCTGCCTATTCAGCCCCCAAAATGCCCTGCCATGCAAAATTTTTTCCGCGGCGCGCTACGGGAAAAAATTGCCCAAAAAATGACCCCCTTTTAAACCCCCCATATGCCTACCTTTACCCCCCATTTTTACCCGCCTATAGCCCCCCATATGCCTGGCCTTTTAGCCCCCAAATGCCTGCCTATTCCCCCCCTAGCCTGCCTATACCCCCCCCTATGCCCCGCCCCATAGCCCCCCCTATTGGCCCCACCCTTTTCCCCCATATTCCTGCCTTTAGCCCCCCATATGCCTGCCTATAGCCCCCCATATGCCTAACCCATACTTCCCCCCAAAGCCTGCCTTTTTAGCCCCCCTTTTGCCCGCCTTTTACCCCCGATGCCTACCTAAGTCCCATAGCCTGCCTATAGCCCCCCTTGCCTACCATACCAAACATTTCCAACCTCCCCCTTTTTGGCGGGAGGGTCCCCCAATTTTGGGGGGCCCCCCCCGCCCTCCCGGGGGAAGGGTTTGGATTCCTCCCCCCCGCCAGCAGGCTGGGGGGCTCTTTAAATGGGCCCCGGGGGACAGAGTAGCGTAGTGGGGCTTTTCTTGGGCCCCCAGGGCCGCTTTCTACAAAGGGGGGTTTAAGCGGCCCCCGCGCCCGCCTTTAACCCCCCCCGGGGTTCCCCCTGTGCAGGGAGGGGGCCGGAGGGGTCGCTCCCCCCCTCCCCCGTATGTCCGGCGCCGGGGGGGTTTGCGCCGCACATACAGGTCAAACGGCGGGAGGGGGAAGTTACGCGCGGCTGCAGGGGGGTGACGCGCGGGTGTCTCATTCCCCCTGCGCCGCTGAGGAGAACGGTCGGGGCGGCCGTGGTGAGGGGCCTGGTTTAGGTAAGTGGGTTTTTATTATTTTTTTTTTTTAGCTATTAAGGGGGCTCTACCTGGCTACAATGGGGGGTCTACCTGGGGTACAATGGGGGCACTACCTGGCAACGAGGGGGCCCCTTTCCTGGCAACAGGGGGGGCACTAACCTGGGAAAAAGGGGGCACTACCTGGCCAACAGAGGGGGCATCTACCTGGCAACAGGGGGGGCATACCTGGCAACGGGGGGCCCTTTACCTGGCAACAGGGGGGCACTCCCGGGAAAACCAATGGGGGCATCCTGGCAACAGAGGGGGCTCTAATTGGAAAAATGGGGGCATCCCCTGGAAAAAAAATGGGGCACTTTGCAACGAGGGGCAACGGGGAACAGGGGGGGCCTCCTGGCCAACAATGGGGGCACCTCCCTGACTAAAAAAAGGGGGGCACCAACCTGGCCAGGGGGCTATCTACTTGGCTAAAGGGGGGGCATTACCGCCTGAAAGGGGGCACTCCCCTGCTTTATGGGGGGTTACTACCGGGCTTTAAGGGCATCTACCGGCTTTTTTTCCAAAGCAGTTATGATTTAGGTGGGGGGGTTTGGGTTTTTGAAGGGGGAGTGAAAACGAAAAGTGGGGGCCCATGAAATTTTTTGCGCGGCCCCTACGCAAAAGTTCCAATATAAACCTTCCCCCCATATGCCTCCTATACCCCCAATACTGCCTATGCCCCCTTATGCCCTGCCTTAGCCCCCCCATATGCTCCCTATACCCCCCTCATGCCTCCCTATACCCCCCCACTGCCTGCCTATAGCCCCCTTCCCTGCCTATCCCCCCATTGCCTCCCTATAGCCGCCCATTCCCTGCCTAACCCCCCAAAAACCCTCCTATCCCCCCAATGCCTGCCCATACGCCCCCTATATGCCTGCTCCCCTATACCCCCCTATAGCTGCCTGCCTACCTATACAGCCCCTTTTTGGCCTCCCTACACCCCCCTTTCTGCTTGCTTGCCTGCCTTTTACAGCCCCTTCTGCTGCCTGCCTATCAGCCCCTTATGCCTGCCTGCCTATACGCCCCCTTTTTCCCTCCCCTTAACCCCCCATAGCCCCCTGTACACCCCCATATGCTCCCTGTATAGCCCCCATATGCCTGCTCTACACCCCCTATTGGCCCCGTATACCCCAAAAGCTCCCGGGTTTCACTTTTTGGGGCCCCCTTATCCCTAACCCTCCTTATGGCCCCTTAGCCACCTAACCCTGTCTACCTGTTGGCCCCCTATAGCTACCAAAACCCCTGCCTCCCCTATATGGGCACTCTTTGGGTACTAAACCTTCCCTTTTTTGGGCCCCATAATCCTATCTAAGCCCTGCTCCCCCAAATGGACCCCTATAGCCAGGGGGGCGGGGTGCTGGAAAAGTCAGGATTCTAAGAAATTTGTGTCTAAATCTGCAGGGGCAAGTGGTCGGGAATGTCTCAAATTTGGGGGACTGGACGGATGCAGAACAAAAAAGAAAACAACGACTGGCAGAGAAACGTCACCTGGAGTCACAAATGTAACTGCACTGTAATCCTATATGTTGCCAGGCTGTGTACACTCTGTCTACCATATGGGATGTTTGGGGTTTTTTATACGTTGCAGGCCTTTTCACTGCTGTCTACCCCTTTTGGTCACTGTATGGAGGTAAAACAGTCTGCAGAGCCTGTGTACACTGGTGGCTACCCCTATATGGCACTTATGGGGTAAAATTTCAGTTTCAGAGCCTGTGTACACTGCTGTCTACACTTTTGGTCACGTAGGGGCTAATATACAGTCTGCAGAGCCGTGTCACTGGTGTCTACCACATATGGTCATGTATGGGGGTAATAACAGTCTGAAGCCTGTGTACATTGGTGTTACCTTTTTGGTACTGTATGGGGCTAATAACAGTCGGGGTGCCCGTTTAATAGTATATACCCTTTATGTCACTAATTATTTATATTTTTATTATTAGACAGTATTGGGCTTTTTGGGAGACAGAAAAAGTGTAGGGTTATTATTCAGTCACTATGTGTGGTATTGTGGGCAAAGCGGCGGTTATCCCGGTCCCCTTTTGTAAAGCGTTTTTGGGAATGTTGGGCTTGGTATAGTGGGTTTGATTGGGAGCATATGTGGGGTTGTAGGGGAGGTTTTTTTCCCCTTGTATTATTCTTTTTTAAAACATGTCCCCGGACATGGGCCCGGGGCAGGGAGGGGGGGGGGGGCCCCTCCCAAAAATTTGTATGGGCCCTGGTTTCTAGTTACGCCCCTGGATGACATTGTGTATCCAACGTGGTCTTTTGAGCAGCAGCTGGCAAGTGCATCATCAGTGGAGGATGATTGGGTAGTGTCAGTGCGGGTCCGGCCGCAGAAAGGGAGAGGGCGGTCGAAAGTCCCCTGTTTTACTCCACCAGCCGTGGATGGTGGGAGAGGGGGAAAACCCCCTATAGGTTTTACCATCAAAAAAGGTACAGGGGCCCTGCATCCCGGGGGTCTCAAAAAATTTGAACATGAGAGACACAGGATTGAAAGGGACATGGGAACTGGCACGGGTGAAAAAAAGGGTATACAAACCCGTCAGGGGGCCCTAATCATAAAGGGGCCCAGTGATATTTTAAAAAAATAGGAACTAGTAATGGGTGGGGACCCCATTTGATTTAGCTACATGGGGCCCTGAAACCATGGCTACCACCGCACCCACTATAATTACGGCCCTGCCAGCCGTTGGGATGTTCTTGCTGCCACCACATATATGACATGTTCTTCGGCCCTGGTGAAAAAAGTGATAGGGGCTCCTGCCAGTTACCATGGGCCATTTGCAATACCGGTATCTTCTCATGTGTCACGGGGGCCCTGTAGCAGCTGCTAGCGCTCCACCTCCTATAGCTACGCTGTCCTCATCTTTTCAGTTAACCATTGAAAGGAATGGAGTATTTTAGCCTCTCAACTTTTTTCTTTGACTCTTAGAGCCAAATTTTCTTCACTAAGTTGTTCCATGTATCCAGTTTACTGTTATGGATGCTAATTGCGGCTTCTCCTCACCTTTGTAGGTATAAAACTTAACCCGCATTTTTCACCCACCAGTTTTCTTAAGTCATCCCAATGTTTTGGGAACTAAAACTAACATTGAACATGACTCACAAAGTCAACCATCCAACGTCACTACTTCTGGGTAAAATTGGAAGACTAGAGATGACATTGGATGGTTGCACCGGAAGTGACAACATGGTGGGAAGGACACAAGGCCTGGAGAGATGATGAGAAGTTAGTTAACCCTTAATAAACCTTGTAAAAACCCTAAACCTAAACTGGTTTTGGCTATGGTTAATATTAGGGATAAAGTTAGAAACAGGGATAGGGTTAGAGAAAACATTTGGCCTCAAGATGTCCTGATCTTGAATATTTTTTCACAAGTTTGGTTAAACCAGTGTAGAACCAGAGACTTAATCGAGCAACACCAATGTGAATGACTGATAGCGATAGAAGTTAACATGTCCAATGCTAGTATAGATAACTGTAGGTAAACATGATGCCTATTGTGACTGTGTTGCCTTATAACTCACATCTATTCATGTTCAACCTTGTCTTTCATGGTCCCCATATGAGAAGTTCAAAAAACTGAAATAACAAAAATGTTATATCCTGCCTGTGTACTAGGCCGGCAGGAATCTGTGCTATGTCTGGCTTCTGTCTGTGTTTTTTTTGGTATGGTTTCATGGCAGCTGCACAGGATCCTTTATTATTAGCTATCTGGGTTGGGCACCTCAGCTTGTTTGAAGTCTATAAAGTTTAGCTGAATAGGGTATTCTGTGCAGAGTATAGAAGTTTGGATCCTGTCTAGTCCTCCTGTGGTTGTTCGTTCTATCCACTGTCAGTCAGTTGTGTTAGACTTAGTATCTAGTTTCTTGTCTCAGTCTTGTTGGTCTAGTTGTAGACTTTGTTGCTTTTGAGAATTATAGATTTGGTCTCTGTCTAGTTTCTGTTGGGCAAAGAAAAGATACTGCTCATCTGGGATATTAGATGCGATGTATTCACGAGGGGAGGTGCACAGAGCGTTTCCAGGACCCAGGAAACTAGATACATAGTTGAATTTCTTAGTCAAATTCAGCACCATGAAGAAAAATGTTATATTAAAACTGTATATCATAAGGCATTATGGGAAAGGAGCTGGGAAGCTCACTGCACCCACAATTTGTTGTAACAAATACACAAATTACTTCTGATTCACTGAATCTTTGAGAAGCAAAAAGGAATATTAGTCAAGCCAATATCGCTCATCTACATACAACCGTTTCAGGGTTTTTGCCGCTCATCAGTGTAGAGCTTTCCAGCTCCTTCCCCATAATGCCTTGTAATATGCAGATGTTTAGTAGTGGGCTAAAAGGCAATCAAAACACTACACACCTTAACTGGTGCTCTTCATAAAGAGAGATGTTCCCCTTCTCTCAGCCACTCATTGCCTCCCACCAGTCAAGCCAGTATCGCTCTGCTCTACACTGATGAGGGGCAAAAACCCTGAAATGGTCATATGTAGATGAGTGATATTGGCTTGACTAATATTCCTTTTTGCTTCTCAAAGATTCAGTGAATCAGAAGTAAATTGAGGATTTGTTACAACCTATAGAGGGTGCAGTGAGCTTCCCAGCTCCTTTCCCATAATGCTTTGTGATATGCAGATGCTTAGTAGTGGGCTAAAAGGCAATCAAAACACTACACACCTTAACTAGTGCTCTCCATAAGGAGAGATGTTCCCCTTCTCTCATATTAAAACTGTGACATTTATTAGACTCCAATTAAAACTTAATGTTCACATTTTCTGTTGGGCTCTGCCCAGATATCATTGGGTCCTAAGCCATTTGTTGCATTAGAGTCGGCTTTTAGCTCAAAGGGGTTGTCTCACCATGCTGTTTCACTGTGCCACTAGCTTTTTTAGATTAATGCTTCCCGTCTCTTCCTGGTTAAGCTTTTCTGGGTGGTTCTATAGCAGTGATTAGCATATCAGCTCCATTTCCTAGCTCTTCCAATTGCACTGACATGAAAGCAGGAGATCTTATTTACAGAGCTCAAAGTGAACGAGTAATAAATCTCCTTTGTTTGTTAAAGATAACATACCCTGTTCTCAAGCTGCCAGAGTTCTGTGTGCCAACCCGTGGTGATGTCACTCCATTTTCTCAGATAAGGCAATGAGTCGAGACAGAACGGGAGAGCAGGTTGGTAACCAGAAAAACCTGTGTGCTCTCAGAGCAGATACAATCTCTCTTATCTCCTCAACAAAGCAAAATAAACAAAACAATATATTTGGAAAAAGTCTTCATTTACCATTCCCTACATGCTGAAAGCTAATCTTTGTAGTGAGACAACGCCTTTAAGGTTAGATTTGAGATAAAGGTGATAGGACACGCCACGGATAGTGGTTCCAGTGCTAGGGATAGTCATAGGGCTAGCTTTTGAGGCATAACATTTGATACCTAGGGACAGTTATGACTATTACTCTTCCGTTTCCAAATTGTAATCTCCACCAAACCGTACACCTGTCTGCGTCCGCCTTCTATCCATGGCTGAATCATATAGCCGTCCATCTTTCATTGATATGCTTTGTATTGTCTATTGATGAACTTATTGTCTTACCAGCTGTTGTTTGCAGTCCACCAGTGGCGTTAGGGTACGTCCAAAGGCCGAGTTAAAATTACTTATCAGATTCTTGGTGGATTCTACCATTGAAACCAGCGGCGGATGAGTATTTCATGTGGATTTTAGTTTGTATTTTTTCCGGGAGATTCCAATGGATTTAAAGTCAGAAGTCCCATCCATGTCTATGGGGTTTTGGACACGGATCCGCACATGAAATACAACGGAAGAATGAACATGTGCTAATGGAGACATGTATGAATGAGGCTTGAGTTTTCTGCCGTGCTTTGCGGCCAAAAACCTATTGTAGTCTTGTTCAATACATGTATTAAGCATCTTATTCCGAAATTTGTGGCATTCTGCACCAGACATGACACTTTTGAACACGTCAAGTTAGCGGGGGCGTGTCGCACAGGAATCGTACCATCATGCCAAAGTTTGGCATGAAATACAAATGCGGAAAAGTTTGGGACATAGATGTTGTACAAATCCAAACCAATTTCAAAGTGCTATAGCTGAGGCACATTTTGCTGTAGAACCGCCCATATGTATATGTCAGGATCCGACGATGTCAGTAGGCACTGACCCTTTGATCGTTGGTGTATGGTGGATCCTCTAGGCCCCGGGGAGCGTAGATGGTGCAACTCGTAGTGGTAGCCAAAGTGCAGGACAGGATAACCGGTACTGGTACAGACAACGGGACACTGCAGGTGTAGGCGTAGATGGGAAGTGTAGTCCCAAGATAGTAATGGGCTTGGCAGAGCGACAGGTAGCGTACTGATAACACACAGGAGATCAGCAGTGATACAGCAGTCAGGGGTCAAGCTCTATGTAGGACAACAACGAACTGACCCTGGAGCAAGGGCAGGAAGTTCCTTATAAAGCCAAGGGTCACAGGTCACAGACAGGAAATTGGGGCACTGTCCCTTCAAATACAAAGCAGTGCAACGCGTGCCCCCAGAGGGCGCACATGCGTGCACAAGACGTCAGGGAGCCGGAGGAAGCAGCGGGGACTTAAATCTGCTGACGGGCACCACCACCAGGAGCGTGGAACAGACAGGAGCCGGGACAGGTGAGTGGAAGAAGCGGGGAACCCCCGAGGATGTTGCCGGGACACGGGCATGTACCGTGACAGTATAAAGTTCTGTGAGACACTTTAATAAATACTACTGGTTTCGACACTCGATTTAAAAGTGGTGTGTGGGAGCCAGGTTTCATACATGTCGCCCTAATTTCTTTTTATTCTTAATCAGAAGAAATTTTATTATTAACATAATTAATTTTTCATTAGAAATTCAGCTAAATGAATTGCATTAGTGTCTATGTAGAACAACAGGAGCTCATGAATGTCAGTCATAGTGTTCAATGTTTCTCTTTCTCCTCTATAACATCGCTCTCTTTGTGTCAATCTCAATTTGTGGTTAGAATGTTGCAAGAGATAAGGAACTATAGCTGTCAATCTTACTTAAAGAGAACCTGTCACATAGTTTATGCCTCCCTTGCTGAGGGCAGAACAAGCCAGTGTCAGACCTGCTGTTTCCAGCGCTGTGTCCCTTATTCTGTAAGATGCTGGAGTTTTTAGAGCAATTTAATGTCAAAATCTGCCAGTTTTCAGCCAGAAGAAGTCATTTCGAAGAGTCCTTCAAAGAGTACCAGTTTTTTTTCAAACCCGGGCCAATTGGAGCAAGCACCCCGCCCACCTCACTGATAAACCTATTACTTTGAATAGGTAGAAATAAGTGAATAAAGTCAGCTGGGTGGGGCTAGCCTTTGGTAGGCGGGGCTAACTCCTACTGCATGAATAAGATTTGAGGGGTAAATGCTCCTAAAACTACAGCAATCTTACAGAATAAAGGGACACAGCGCTGGGAACAGCATGATCTGACACTAGCTGTGCTGCCCTCAGCAAGGGGCAACACCATTGACATTTTCCCTTTAAGAACTTTTCCCTTCTTTCAAACTGTTTACTTCTCTTTCAGAAAGGACCATGCTATTCACGATTTGGGTTTTTCTGAAAAAAGTTATGAATTTTAAAAAAAAAAAATCAGATTTTTATTTTTTTCTAAATTAAAATCTCAAAAATTTTACTTTTATAATTACTTTTATTTCCTTATCAAACGCGGTCAGGGGTCGCCTTTATTCTACATATGGCAATAACGGGCACACGACAGGTCTCGCTGGAACTCTAATCATAAGCCCAATTGAGGGGCTAACTAACAAACTTCTTCAGGCCTCGTCTCCTTCCCACCATGTTGTCATTCTGGGGAAACCACCAAATATCTCTAGTGTTCCAATTTTAGCCAGCGGTAGTGACGTTGGGTGGTTGACTTTATGCGCCATGTTCAACGTTGCCATGAACAGTATGGAATCCTGAACGGTATGAGAAAGTCAATTACCTGCTTGAAATTTCTTGAAACTCTAATCTTTAACCCCTTAAGCCGAACGCCTGAAAACTAGTTCATGTTTTTGCCTCCTTGCGTTTCAACAGTTGTAACTTTTTTTTTTTCACTGACGCAGTTGTTTTGGGCCTGTTTTATTCGAGACAAGTTGTACTTTATGGGGGAATAGTTTACGTTCACTTATAAATAATTGCCGAATTAAAAAAAAAATAATTAATTTTTTTTTGTTTTTTTACTTTTCTTTACACCATTTACATTTCACACTTAATAACTAAGATTAATTCTACAGGTTTTTATGGTCATGGTAAATCCCAAAATATGTGTAAGTTTTTTTTTGTGTGTGAAAATATGCACAATTATTTTTTATTAAATTTTTTATTTTTTTTTTATTTAATTTTTTTATTTTTTTTTTCACTTTTTATTATTTTTTTTATTTTTTTGGTAACCCATAAAAAATATTTACTTTTTTTTTTTTTTTTTTTTAACAAAATTTTTAAAGATACCCCAAAATTTTTGTTAATACATTAAAATCTGTGTCAGTCTGACCAGGCATACAGGGCCTCACAGTCTCCCCTGATAAAGGCTTATACAAACACCCTGGGCACTCTAGGCCCCCGGGGATGACTGTGTGGCCTTCCCCGGGCTCTGTCGGGTCACCGGGGGGGTTTCCGACACCCGACAGGAGAAAACCCCTTTTGATTGCGCTGCGGGATTATCCGCGGCAACAAAGGGTTTTAAAGCACCGGGGGGCGAGGTTTTCCCCCCCCCCCAGTGCTTGCGGGACCGCGGGGGATAGGCTGTGTAATACAGCCCCAATCTCAGTGCAGTTGCGGCGCCCGGGAGCCGCAAACTCCGATGTCTGCAGCGACGCCAAAAGACCTGCACTAGCCGACGTCGAAAGACGGTGGGCGGTCGTTAAGGAGTTAAACCCAGATGAGGGGCAGAGTCCATTTTTGCCAAATTTCAACAAAATTTGCTATTTGCCTACCCATATCGAATTGTTTACATTTGGGTTGAATTTACGTGGTGTATTTTCTATTGAGGCCAAATGGAGATGATTTCCTTTTGGTCTAAGACAAGTATTTCAGGTCGAAACGCTCTGACCCGTGGGGGACAGAGCCTTTCAAAAAATAAGAATTTCCAAATGTAAGTGACGTCCCAAAAATTCAAAGAAGTTGCCCAAAAAAAGGGTTTTATGCTCAGTCCTTTTCCCCCGTTATTTCCCGTGTAAAAAGAACCAAGAACTTCCAAATCTCCCTTTTCCACCAGCCGCGAAAAACCATCTTTTTGTCTTCAAACACATCAATACAGAGATGACAAGTCCGCTTTAAGAAAGCCAATAGATAACGGTTAAAGGGAATGATTATAACGTATGAAAAACTCTGCCGCGCTTTCAAGCCGGGACATGAAACCGGAGAGCGAACAAGTGAACATATTTAATCTGAAAGTATCTGAGGATTTAATTTTTTTTTATTTTTTTTAATTTCTTAAAAAACATATTCGAATGATTTTTTTGTTCAAAAAGGGTTTAAATTAATTTCCTTTTTCCTGATAAAAAAAGCCCCTTTTCCATATGAAAAAAAATTTTTCCCGACACTTTCATCTTTTCCTGCCCAACAGGAATGCAGAGGATTGGTTTTTTTTTTTTTTTTTTTTTTTTTTTTTTTAGCCATATGTAAATTTCAGAAACTTCGTCTCCAAATTCTTTTTAAATGTAGCATTGAAGTGTTTCATCTATGGGATTTTTTTTTTATTTTTTTTTTTTAAAAGCAAGCAGAGATCAATGGGTAAAAAGGCAGAGAAATAATTGATGTGGGAGCATCTTAATAGAGTACCCTTTCCTTGACAACATTACTGTATGCATCAACAGACCATAGATGGACGCTCGGCGCCGGGCAAGGAGTTCTATATTATTCTGCTTAAAAAAAAAGTCTTTTAGGCGCTTGCATCAATGTTAAAAGAGGCATTTTAAAAAAGGGAACTTTTCTGGGGATATTAGGTATCGCTCGCAGCTCCCCTTGGGGTTTTTTGGGGAGCAATAAAACCCCAGCATTTTTAAGGATAGAGTTCCTATGAGATTTCTAAAAAAAAAATAGTGCTACCATCAGCTGAATACAGAAGAACATCAATGTAATATTCGGTGAGCAAGAGAAGAAACACAATAAATATTAATCCTGAGGACGAGGGAGGGAAAGGCGCCAGGTTTATTAGCAGCTGCAGTAAACACCTCTAGTTTATTTCATTCATTTATAGCGCTGCTCTATTCCACAGCGCTGTACAGAGATTGTCATCATTCACATTGGTTTTCCCGGCCCCCCAGGGGGGCTCCAGGGCCCCACAGGCTAAAATCCTAAGTTACCAATCTGTATGTTAGGTAAACACAGGGAGAAGATATAAACTTTTTACAGGTGTTGTCCTTTTGAAATTTGAACCCAGACTCTCATTGCTGCAAGGCAACAGTGTTAACCACTGAACCAACATGCAGCACTCTACTAACCACTGAGCCACTGTGCTGAACTGTGCTAACCACTGAGCCACTGTGCAGCATTATACTAACCACTGAGCCACCAGGCTGTACCGTGCAAAACCACTAAAGCCCCCATGCTACTCCACTAACCACGAGCCACCATGCTGTACCCCACAAAACCCGGCCACCATGCTGTACTGTGAAAAACCAAGAAACAATGTGCTGAAACGGTACAACTGCGAGCCCTTTGCTGTAGAAAATAACCACTAAACCCCCATGCTGTATCTACAAACCCACTGACCCCACTGTGTTGTATTTCCTAATCACGACCCACCATGGACCGTGTGGACCTTTTTCTATGCGGGTATGATTTAAAGCTTCTAGCTCCACAACGAAACTTAGGCTCGGTAAACCCTTGTAACTTGGTCGGGTCTTTTCCCAGCAGTAATGCGCCCGTTTTCCCGCCCTCCATAATAAATGTGTAGAATCAAAACAGTTGTGGAAATGTAACCACTGACCCAAAAAATTGCGGGCACTGTGCAAACCCCTTGGGGCCACCACGTTCCCCTTTATACAAACCCCACTGAGCCATTTTTCTGTACTGTGCTAACCACTGAGCCACCATGTTGCACTGTGCTAACCACTGATACACTATACTGTAATAACCACTAAGGTCGAGATATATGAAAACTGGCGCCAACCTGCCAATTCTACAGCGCTTTACATGAGTCTAGAATGCGACAGTGTGTATGAAAGTGTTGTACAAACGTTTGACACAACAAAAATGCACCAAAAAAGGCCAAGATGAACAAACTTTGTTTTGAAATTAGGAAAAAGGGAATCCCAAAATTTCTTTGAAAATTACACAACCAAAGTGATAGAAACTAACTTTTTTTAAATAAATAAAACTGAAAAAATTTAAAATAATCTAAGATTAATAAAAAATTTTAAATTTATATTTATTTTTTTAAATTATATAAAACCAAAAAGGGAAAAATTTTAATAATATTAAATTGAAAAATTTTAAAATTTAAATTATTCCAATACATCTTTCTACCAAAAATTTTCCGTTTTTTAAAAAAACCCCAAATTTTTTTTTTTTTTTTTTCAGATTTATATAGTATTATCAGTAAGTTTGGCAAAATTAAATTCCCTAACGAAGGGGAAACTTTGGGGGTACTTGGGGTTGAATGAAGTGTGCTTTTGATTAAAATAAAAGGGGTTTGCGACACAGGCGCTACAGGGGGCAAAGCACTCTGGGAGGAAAAAGGGGGGCAAACCCCTGCATGACATGTGCAAGATGAACCAAACTGGACCCGGGGGGATTCTGTGACGTCCCCCGCACTATATTTAAACCGAGCGCGCCGCTGGGAGCTCCACCCTCTCACTGTACTTATTTAGGGGAAAGGGGCTTCCGGGGGCTGATTGTGGGTAGCTCTTAAATGAAGAACTGATTTTTTTACAAACGATTTTTTGGGGGTGTTTTCACTTTTTCAAGACGCTTCCCCTTAACGTTCTAAAAAATTTTTGGGTTTTTTGGGGAAATTGGGTCTGAATTTCCAAATGTGCGCCCCGTGCAAACGCATTTTACATCCCATTGCCACTTTATTTAGGTAAAACCTGTCCAAAATTTTCTCGTTTCCCCTTAATTTTTTAATCAAACCAATCCCATGGCGGGAACTCAGTGCCCTTTAGGCATGTAGACATGGGCAAGGGCAACTCCTGGGAGTTCCCAAACCCAGCAACAGAAAGGGGGGAAAAAAGGTGATTTGAGTGGGCCTTTTAACGTGGGCATTGGGTTTTTGGTGCCAGGAAAGGCTGGGCGATTTTTTCGAAAAATTTCCCGATCTCCCTGGAAAATTTTTTCGCACAACCATCCTAGGGTTTTTCAGAGAATTCCGAAAAAAAAAAAACATCCAGTGAGCGGCCGTTCCCTTGGGGGGAAATGCCTTGGGTTATGCCAGAGGTTTAAAAGGGGAATGGGCAAAACTGGTTCAGCTGATAGAAAGGCAACAGTGACTCCAAAAAGCCACCGGTTTTCAAAACCCAAGGGGAGGCAGAAGAGGGATCCCCTGAACGCACAGAAAGGCGAACCCTTTTAGGCAGATTGGGGTACAGCAGGGAAAAACCCACACCGGGTTTTTACTCCTTTTTGCTTTAAAAAACAGGAAAATGAGGCCCAATTTGCCCAAGCTCATCGAAAAAGGACAGTAGAAGATTGGAAAAAAATTTCCTGGCTGATGATTTTCGAATTTTTTTGCTGCGAAAAATTCGGATGGTAGGGTCAAATTTTGGCTTTAACAACCCTGAAAGCATTTGGGTCCCCGCCTTTATAAACGGTTCAGGGGTTGGGGTGGTGGGTGTGTCATGGGGGTTTTGGGGGAAAATTTTCTTGGCACTCTTTGGGCCCCCTTTGGGACCCAAATTTAGCATCGTTTGCAACACCTTTTGGAATCTATAAACCCCGAAGAATTTTAAGGGAGTTCTGAAGGCCCAAAAGGGGGTCCCAAAACCCCTTTTTTAAACAAAGGTGTAACCTAATTAAAAAAGCCCGGGGAGTGTACAATTTTAAAACCCATTTTGCTCACATAAAATTTAATATCCCCAAAGGGGGGGTCTAAAGCCGTTTCCCGTTGGGATTCATTTAAAAAACAAAAGTTTTTTTTTTCAATACAAAAAACCCCCTTCTTTTTTTTGGGTGCCTCAATTTTATTCCAATTTTTCATCCAGGGGTTAATTAAACGTTGTTTTTTTTTACTGTAGTAACTTTCCCAAAAAAACCTTTTAATTTTTCAAAAGCCAAAATTTTTTATACATTTTTTCCTTTTACCTAATTCACAAGCGAAGGTTAATTAAAAAATTTTTTTTTCTTGGGGGTGGGGGGGTTTTTCCCCCCGGGTTTTTGGGGGGCCCGGAAAAAGGGGGGAAAAGGGGTTGTTTGGCCGTAAAAAAAACCCCCTGGAATTTGTACAAACAACCGGTTTAAAAGCCTTTTTTTTTGAAAATGCGGCCTCAAAAATTTTTTTGAGTCCAAAAAATTTTAAAAAAAAAAAAAATAATTTTTGGGGGGGGGGGGGGGGGGGGGGTTAAAAAATTAAGGGGTTTTTTTTTTTTTTTTTTTTGGGAAAAAAAAATTTATTTTTTTTAAAAAAAATTTTTTTTTAATTTTTTTTTTAAAAAAAAATTAAAAAAATTTTTTTTTTTTTAAATTTTAATTTTTAAATAAAAAAAAAAAAAATTAAAAAAAAAAAAAAAAAAATTAAAAAAAAAAAAAAATTGGTGTTTAAAAAAATTTTTTTTTTAAAAAAAATTAAAAAAGGGTTTTTTTTTTTAAAACAATAAAAAAGGTTTTTTTTTTTTTAAAAAATTTTTTTGTGGAAAAAAAAAAAAAAAAAATTTTTTTGGGGCCAACTTAATCCAAGGGTTTTTCCCAAGCTTCTTATTGGTTCAAATTTTTGTCAAATAAGGTGGTATTTATCATAAAACGGGAGGGGTGTTTAAACTCGATTTCGCCGGGGGGCCCCATCCTTCACGGCGTACCTTTTAAAAGGGGGGACCAAAATTTTTTAACTGTGTAAATGGGAAAATTCCCCCTTAACATTTAAAAGAGCTAAATTTAAGGGGTTTTTTATTGAACATTTTTCCGTTTTTCAATCAGCCGCCCCTTGAAAGTAATCAGGGAAAAAGGTGGGGGCCCCCAGAAAGGGGGGCAGGGCAAAATTTGGGGGAGGGCCCACAGAGTGGGGGCAGGGCCCAAAGGGGGAGCCCCCCCCCAAGGGAGGCGGCCAAGATGGGTGGGGCCCACAAAAGGGGCAGGCCAATGGTGGAGGCCCCCAGAGGGAGGCAAAACCAATGGTGGAGGGGCCCCCAGAGGGGGGCAGGCCGGAGGTTTAAAGGGCCCCAGGGGGACGCCCGGGCCCGGGTGTGGAAGGGCCCCCAGAGGGAGGGGAGGGCCCAAATTTTGGGGGGCCCAGAGAGGAGAGGAGCCCGATTTGGGGGGCCCACAGAAGGGGGGGCAGGGGAGAAAGGAGGGGGACCAGAGAGGGAGGGAGGCCCACAAGGGAGGGAGGCAAGATTTTGGGGAGGCCCCCGAGAGGGAGGGGCCCAATGGGGGAGGCCCAGAGAGGGAAAAAGGGGGCCCAAAAGGTGGAGGCCCAAAGGGAGGGGCAGGGCCCGATGGTGGGGGGCCCAAGGGGAAAAAGGCAGGCCAAAAATTGGGGGAGGCCCAAAAGAGGGGGGCAGGCCAATGGTGGAGGCCCACAGGGGAGGCAGGCCAAAAAGGGGGGAGACCCCCAGAGGGAAACAAAGGCCCCAAAAGTGGAGGGGCCCAAAAGGGGGGGGCAGGCCAGATTTGGGGGAAAGGGGCCCCGGGGGGGGGCAGGCCGATGGGGGAAGG
Organism: Phyllomedusa bahiana; assembly: GCA_025379985.1. Lineage (NCBI taxonomy): Eukaryota > Metazoa > Chordata > Amphibia > Anura > Hylidae > Phyllomedusa > Phyllomedusa bahiana. The sequence goes on from JAODAL010027211.1 coordinate 35,102, forward strand.
GCCCCCAGAGGGGGGCAGGGCAATGGGGGAGGGGCCCCCAGAGGATGGGAGGGCCCGATGGTGGAGGCCCCCCAAGGGGGCAGGCCAATGGTGGAGGCCCCGAGGGGCAATCCCGAATGGTGGGGCCCAGGGAGGGCAAGGGCCCAATTTGGGGAGGCCCCCGAGAGGGGTCAGGCCAGATGGGTTTTGGGGGCCCACAAAGGGAGGCCCGGGGAGATGGGGGAAAGGGCCCCGAGCGAGGCAAAGGCCCAAAGGGTGGAGGGGGCCCAAGGGGAGGGAGGCCAGAATGGTGTGAGGCCAAGCGAGCAAATTCCCCAAAAGGTGGAGGCCCACAGAGGGAGGCAGGGCAGAAAAAGGAAAGGGCCCAAAAGAGGGGGCAGGCCCACAGAGGGGGGCACCAGATTTGGGGAGGCCCAGAGGGGGGGCAGGCCCCGATGGGGAGGGCCCAGGGGTGGGGGGCAGGCCGAAGGGGAGGCCCCCAGAGGGGGGGCGGGCCCCGATGGGGAGGCCCCGGGGGGGAATGCAGGGCCCCGATGGTTTTGGGGGCCCAGAGGGGGAAGGGCAGGCCCGAGGTGGAGGCCCAGAGGGGGAGGCAGGCTAACTATAAACCAGGGGTGGGGTTAAGGGCTACTTTGGGAAGGGCCCCCGTATTTTAAGCCACTTAAACCGCCTCATGACCCCCCCTTTTCCCCCGCCGGAGCAAGGGATCTTTTTCACCAAAACAGGAAGCTCCCCTTTCTCAGCGTCCTTTCCAGGCCTGCAGGGGGCAGGGCCGGGGCACGAGCACTGACAAGCCAGGCAAATTTTGGGGGTCTTTTTATTTTCATAAACCCCGCCACCGCGCCCCCGACTGTGCTGCCCGTGCTGTCGCTCCTGGGCTCACTGAAAAAAAGCCCCCACCGGGGAGCCCCCCAGTCATAAAAATGCCGGGGGCCCGGAAAAAAAAGGGGAAACGGGCCGGATTTCGGCCCCGCGGGGCCCTTTTGTTTTACCCTTTGATATACAGAAAACTTCATCAAAAAGTGTCTGTACATTTTAGAACAAACAGGACAAACCTTCCCCAAAACAACCCTTATTTGGCATGGCCCCCGGGAGCAGGGCAAACGGCCCTCACCTGTCCCCCAAACCCCCCCTCAGTCCCATCCCTTTTTCCCCAAACCAAGATCTACAAAGGTCTGGGGGGTCACGCCACTTTTATAGCCCAGGATGAACCAAAAATTTAGGAGGGGAAATCAGCAGCTACTTGGCCAAGGGGGAAAATTGGGGGCCCAAAAATCCCCCCCGTTTCTTTCAGTAACGGCAAAGTAAAGGAAAAGGGGGGAGAGTGGCATTTAAAGGTCCTTTTTGTAAAAGGTTTACCCCGGCATACCAAACCGTTGGGGAAAAGGGCAGCAGTGACATGAAACACAAAAAGATGAGATGGAAACCGACCGCCCCTTTGGGGGCCGGGGGGGGCCCAAAGGGGTTCACAACGTCAGGAGAAGAGGGGGTCAGCTTTGCGGGGTCAGGCAGCGGGGGCAGGCCCCGCAAGTGGGTTGTTTTTGGGGGCCCTGAGGTTTAGCAAAGGATAGGCCCCCCCGGTTAAGGGCCCGGGGGCCAACGGGGCCCCGGGGGAAAAAAAAACCCCCTTGGGAGGTCCAAGAAAGTACCCGGGGACAGGGGCTCAAACGAACAGCGGCGGGATTTGTCAAATCAGGCGGGGCGTTGGGGGTAAAATTCCCGATACTCGGGGGGCCGGGGGTGGCGTTCTTTTCTAAGAAAACCCCGGGTTAGCCGAATATGGGTAAAATTTTTGAATCTTTAGGCAAAAGTGAAGCGTGGCCAGGGAGCTAACGTTTTGGGACCCCCGGGGGCCCGGGGTCAACACAAGGGAGCGTCACCATTTCCCATTTGGGCCCTTGGGGGGAAACGGGTCAATGTGGGGTTCCATTTCCCGCCGCCGCAGCAGCAGCGCCCCCGTTTTCACGCATGCCAATTTTCAAACCATCCAAGGCTTTTCCCCCACCCTGGGAGAAGGGACTGTTTTTCTTTTACATCATCCCCGGTCCAGATGCCCCCTGCCCTGCTACTCAAGGGGGCCCCGCGGGGCGTTTTAGCGAGGCGATTGCAAAGAAAACCCAAAAAGTATGCGTCCAAAACCCTCCCTAAGGTGCAGCAGCTGACCGTTGGGCCCCGGGCCAAATTGTTTGGGAAATGCAGTCCCCCTCCCCTTTTCCCAAATGGGGGACCCCGGGACCTTTTAAGGGGAACTAATGGGTTGTTCCGAGCCGAAATGGAGAGTTTTTCCAAGCGGGAAAAATTTTTTTTTCCAAAAAGGGAGTAAAAAGCACTTCATAAATATTTAAAACAGGGAAAGGGGCCCATCCCTTTAAGCTTATTTTGGGTTTTTTCCAAGGTGCCCCGGCAGCGCGGACGTCCCGGAAACTGTAACAACGGGTCAGGGCCAGTACATGTCCTTTAAAGGGCCCCCGGGTGAATGTTCCCTTCCCGGGCCCCCGGGCCCCACCCCAACAAATTGGACAGGAAAACGCCCTTTCCCCCCTCCACGTTGTCAAACTGCGGCCCCGCGCCAAAAGTCCGCCTTTCCCCCTCCTCCCCCACCAATCAGCCTCCACCCAAAACCCGCTCCAACCAAAAATCACATGGTTTTGGGCCAACAGGGGGTGTCCAAAGTTTTTCTAACACCCCGGCTTTTCCTCGGGCCCAACGAAGTCCCCACACGGGGGGAACTGCTCCGCCCTCATTTCAAACAAGAAAAACGTGTGTGGATTTCTTATCCCCCCAAACTGCAAATCGGGAAACCCTGGTGATGGGCAAGGGAGGGAAAATTTGGGGTCCGCCCCCTTTGCACCAAAAGGGGTGGTCCCATGCGCCCCGCAAAGGCCCCACGTGTTCAATCCCGGGTTTTGAAAAGGGTTCCTGAAGGCCCTTTCCCCCGGGTCTTTAGAAAGAATTTTGAAAAATGGGCCCGGAAACGTTTCATGCACTTCAATTTCCCTTTCCCAAAAAGCCAGAACACCCTCCTCGAGTTGCAGCGGCAAACGGCCTCCCCAAAAACACTCCGAAAGCGATGGTTTCCAACCCCCTTTGGGGAAATTTCCCGCCTTTCAATTTTTGGAACCCCCAAATGTAAAGGGAAAAAGAGAAAGGCCATTAACGAAATTTTTTAAAGAAACCAGGCAGACAGGAAAATACTCCCCAGTGTAAACCCTTTTATTTTCAGCCGTGGGGAGCTCATGCTACACCTGCCCTTTGGGTTTTAGGGCCATTCGAGGAGCCCTTTAATTTGTTTAGTTTGCCAGGACTACGGGAAGGGAATTTAAATTTATTCCACGCTTTTATTTTCCTGGAACAATGCTGAAAAAACCCGTCTGGGGTGGGGACGGGACACGTGGCCGAAACATCTCAAAAGGCCCCACATGAGTCCCCAAAAGGGGGCTGAAAAGGAGGAGGGGGACCCTTGGAAAAGGGAACATTGTTTTGGTGAAATGAAGGGGGAATTTTTCTACCCAGGTGGGCAAAGAAGGGGGAGCAGGGGCCCCCTGGAAAGGAAACTGAGGGGGATAGAAACGAGGCAGAAAACCCCCAAGCACCTGGGCAGTATACATTTAAATGGAGGCAGGGGGGGCCCCTCAGTCACTTGGGGCAAAATTGGCCCCCGGGAGCAAAGGGTGAATTTGCCTGGCAAGCGCCCGCCGAATAGTCCCGCATCTGGCAGAGGGTTATGAAAATTTTGGGGTTTTCCACCCAAAATTTGGGCCCCTCCCCCTCGGTAACCAGGTCCAAAAATTTGGGGGCCTTTTCCCCCCTATTTTAGAGGAGGGACAAACTCAAATAAAAATAGGGAAAAACCTCCCTTATTTATTTGGGCCCCGCTTTTCCGCCATTCCCCTTTTTTTTTTTCCCCCCTCTGACAGGTCTACCGGAGGGTTTCCCTTTGCGCCCCACGTACTACCCGCTTTTCGGGCTGGCCGGGGGGGGGGGGGGGTCGGAAAGGGAAATACCAGCTCCATTTTAACCCAAAACAACCTAAGGTTTTGGATCACTGATGACACTTTTCCCCCACCCCTATGATGAGGGCAGTTTGCCAGCAGCAGCAGCAGCAAAAACCCGGAGCAAGACCCTGAACCAACAGGTGTTTGGGCCACTTGGAAAGACCTCCACCCCCAGTTTAAAAAGATCCCTGGGCAAATGGGCAGCCAAAAATTGGATTTTGGCCGCAACTTGCCGAGTTTTGCAGGGGGAAAAGGCTGGGCCTGCCCCGCCATAGTTTTGGCCCTCAAGCGGGGGTTCCCTGCGGCCCGGGGGGCCATCGTTACTCCAAGGGGAACCCGCCTTTTTTCCCAACGGGGGAAAGTGGAACGCTGACCTTTTGTCAAGATGAATCAGGGTTTCGCCCAGGATTTTCCACACACCAATGCCTTAAAGGGTCAGACTTTCATCCCGCCTGACGCCTCACCCAAACTGTGAGAAATGAGTCTGGGGTTTTAAAAACCCGGGCCCCAAGGGGCCCCTATTCTGATCCGGGCCCCCCCGCCTGATGCTTTCACATCTGGGTGACATTTCTCCATCTGGGCCCCCAAACCCTCTTTAAACCCGGGACTGGGGTTTTGCCCCCCACCCCACACTTTTGTAATTTTTGGGGAAATGCTGACATGGGTGGGTGCTTGGCTCCCGCCGTTTAAACCTCCACCCCTCCCCGTCATTTTTGCCCGTCCCGAAACCCCAAGCTGCTGCTGTGGCTGAAGCCGTGGGCACACACTCCCGTATTGTGCCAAATGTCCCGACCTCATGCTGCCCGCTTCCCCTCAAACCTCCCTCCCCTTTTCATTGTTCCACCCCTGTGCCTAAATTCCCGTTTTTTTTCCACCTTTCCAAAAATGGGCCATTTTGCCACTGGGCTGACTTCATGCTGCTGCCCGTGGCTCTGCCCTGACCCACAACCCCGTGTCATTGTGCCAAACCCGTGGCCTAATTTCCCGTTTTTTTCCCCCTCCAGAATGTCATTGTGGCCACTGCCTGACCTCATCTGCCGCGGGGCTGCCGCCGTAAACTCCCTCTCTGTCTTTTTCCACTTCTGACCTAAAGCGCTGCGTGGCTGGCCAAACCCCCTACACACTGTGCATTGTGCCTCCTGTGGCCACCCCTTTTTTTTGCCACCTCCAATTCATTTTCCCACGCCGACCCATGCTGCTGTGGCCCGCCGTCCCCTCCACTCTCTGTCATTGATTTGCCTCACTTTTTTTTTTCCCACGCGCTGCCTGATTTTATCAGGAAACATTCCCCCCCCTTAGTATTTTGGTCGTTTTGCCCTTTTAGGCCCAGGGAATTTTAAGTGAAGTGATTCTAAGAGCGGCGGCAGTCATTGGTGTCATACTAAAACACAACTTTGTAAAGACCAAACCAAGCTCCCTCTGCTTTTTTAAGCTGGCACAACGTTCTACAGCACCCTCAGGCTCTGTGCACCTGGAAATACTATTTTTTTAAACGGATTCACCCCCCGAAGAAATTTCGGAACGAAGTTATTTTTTGCCGAAAAATTTGGGCAAAGTGAACGAAACAAATTTTCGGGAAATTCGCCCATCCTAATATCAAAATTACAAACACATCACACCCGGCTAAAAGAAAAAAAACCCATTAAATACATGTCAGTGAATAGAAACTATGGGAGTAATCTGGCATGGCGCACCTGAAGTCCCAGCGGGACCTGACGTGTGTCCGTTATTGCCATATGTAGAATAAAGGCTGAACCACTGACCTACGTTTTGATGAACGGAAATAAACGTACTTTTATATAAAAGTATAAAAAAAATTGTGTAAGATTTTAATTAGAAAAAAAGAAAAGTATAAAAATCAGAACAAAATTTTAATAACATAATTAAAATCGACTCAATAAATTGCACTCTCTATAGAAGAGTAACAGCTAGAATAGAAATGTTACAGTTCTTAAGTATGATTGACAGTCATAGCTCCTTATCTCTTGCAACATTCTAACCACAAATTGAGACTGACACAGAGAGAGCGATGTGACGGAGGAGAAAGAGAAACATTGAACACCATGATTGACGTTGATGACTTCGATCTTTTACTAGACCTAAATGAATTTATTAGTGGGGAATTCAAGGAAAAAAATTTAAATTTTTGTTTAATAAAAAATTTCGTTTGATTTTTATATTTTTCCTTTTTTTCTAATTAAAATCTTACAAAATACTATTTTAATTTACTGTTATATTGTACTCTCAATTTCTTTCATCAAAAGGTAGGTCAGTGGGTGAGCCTTTTTCTTTTGTGGCAATAGCCCAATGACAGGGCTCCCGAGAATTGTGGGGTCCAAGCATGATCCCACCCTAGTTTCTATTCACTGAAATTCCAATGGGTTTTCTTTTCTTTCTGCCGGCGTGATGTGTCTTAAAACACTGAAAAATATAAATTACCGCAAATCCGTTTAGAACGGGATTTATGGTAGAGGCTGTATTGGTTTAATTCATTTATATTATTTATTCTAATATTAATTTTATATGATAGAATTGTATGCTTTTTGTTTTAAAATATATTTTAATTTTTTATTATGTAACTTTAGATTATTTTTAGATGTGATGTAGTTTTATAATTATCATAAGTAAGTTTTTATTACTTTAGTGGTATTGTCAGGGAAATAATTGGTGTTTTTTTACCCTACTGGAAATTACAGTTCATCTGGGATCATTTTGCTCTCAGCCACATCACTTTGAACCTGGTAACGACAGTTTTGTGCCACATTTTGTCGTCACACATTCATAATAGTGTCTAACTGTACGAATCTGGCTTGACGTGCCCCCATTGATTTGGCACATTTAAATGTGTTGGGTCTGTCGCATTATGCACCCTGTTTTTGACGCACGACCATTCATACATCTAAAGAACAGGCTATGAAAGGTTTTTGGGATCAAAAAATGCCATAAAACTAGCGCAGCCCTGTTCATACATGTTGCCCGAAGTCTTCTCAATGTGGTAACTTTGGTGCTGGTGGAGGTCATGTGATGGTCTGGGGGTGGTGGTGGTTAAATGGGAGATTTGTACAAGGTAAAAGGGATAATGAATAAGGAAGGCTATCACTCCATTTTGCAACGCCATGCCATACCCTGTGAGGGGCGCTTGATTGGAGCCGATTTCATCCTGCAACAGGACAATGACCCAAAGCCACCTCCAAATGATGCAGGAACTATTTAGGGAAGAAGCGGGCAGCTGGTATCCTATCTGTAATGCAGGGGCCAGCGCAGTCACCATATCTCAACCCCATTGAGCTGTTGCGGGAGCAGCTTGACCGTATGGTTGGCAAAAAGTGCCCATCAAGCCAATCCAACTTGTGGGAGGGGCTTCTGGAAGCATGTGGGAGGGGCTTCTGGAAGCATGGGGGAGGGGTGAAATTTCTCCAGATGACCTCAGCAAATAAACAGCTAGAATGCCAAAGGTCTACAATGCTGGAATTGCTGCAAAGGGAGCGACGAAAGCAAAGTCTGAAGTAGAAAATCATTATTTCAAATAAAAATCATTATTTCTAACCTTGTCAATGTCTGGACAAGATTTCTATTCATTTCTCAATTAATTTCATAAATAAAAGTTTGAGTTTTCAGGGAAAACATAAAATTGTCTGGGTGACCCCAAACTTTTGAACGGTAGTGTAGAAGGTGTGTGAGTCAGGCCCGGACTGCTCACAGGGCAAACCGGGCGTTTGCCTGGCAGGCCGCTGGGGTCCGGGCCACAGGGCCGGCTCGGATCGCCCACCGAGGGGACCAGTGTTTCCCCCCGACGGGCCCTGAGTCCCGGCGTCGGTCTGTGGCGCGCTACAGGAGCCGCAATGGTCGCAGCAGCGACCGGACCCCTATGGCAGGGGACCGACAGGCCTCCCTCACCACACAGCTGCACAGCCGGGTCACCGACCCAGCCATGCAGCCATCACGGCTGCCGCCTGCACCGCGCGGTGCAAGCAGCGGCCGAGGCTGAACAGCTGGGATCTTCTGATCAGTCTGTTCAGCTCCCAGGAGGCCGCGGGGCAGGCGGCGAAGTGTTGATGTCATCGCGCGCCCGCTCCGCGTCCCGCACACTGCTGCCGGCGGCCTCCAGGGAAGAGGATAGAAAAGGAGAGAAAGACTTCAGGTAAGAATTGTTTTTATTTATTTTTTTAAAACTACCAGCCCCTGTCTAGCTATATACCAGCCCTGTCTAGCTATATACAAGCCCCTGTCTAGCTATATACTGCCCTGTCTAGCTATATACTGCCCTGTCTAGCTATAAAACCACCCTGCCCTAGCTATATACTGCCCCTGTCTAGCTATAATACTGCCCTGTCTAGCTCTATACCAGCCCTGTCTAGCTATATATCGGCCCTGTCTAGCTATATACCAGCCCTGTCTGCCTATATACCAGCCCTGTCTAGCTATATACCGGCCCTGTCTAGCTATATACCAGCCCTGTCTAGCTATATACCAGCCTGTCGGGCCTAATACCACGCCCTTTCTAGCAAATATATACTGCCCTGTCTAGCTATATATACTGCCCTGTCTAGCTATATACCAGCCCTGTCTAGCTATATATCGGCCCTGTCTAGCTATATACCAGCCCTGTCTGCCTATATACCAGCCCTGTCTAGCTATATACTGCCCTGTCTAGCTATATACCGGCCCTGTCTAGCTATACACCAGCCCTGTCTGCCTATATACTGCACTGTATAGCTATATACCAGCCCTGTCTAGCTATATACCGGCCCTGTCTAGCTATATACCAGACCTGTCTAGCTATATACTGCCCTGTCTAGCTATATACCAGCCCTATCTAGCTTTATACTGCCCTGTCTAGCTATATACCAGCTATGTCTAGCTATATACCAGCCCTGTCTAGCTATATACTGCCCTGTCTAGCTATATACCAGCCCTGTCTGCCTATATACTGCCCTGTATAGCTATATAACAGCCCTGTCTAGCTATAATACGCCCTGCCCTACTAAATACTGCCCTTCTAGCTATATACCAGCCCTGTCTAGCTATATACTGCCCTGTCTAGCTATATACCAGCCCTGTCTAGCTATATACTGCCCGGGCTAGCTATATTACCAGCCCTGCTAGCTATATACTGCCCTGTCGATCTATACTCCAGCCCTGTCTAGCTATATTCCAGCTCTGTCTAGCTATATACCAGTCCTGTCTATCTATATACTGCCCTGTCTAGCTATATACCAGCCCTATCTAGCTATATACTGCCCTGTCTAGCTATATACTGCCCTGTCTAGCTATATACCCGCTCTGTCTTGCTATAAACCAGCCCTGTCTAGCTATATACTGCCCTGTCTAGCTATATACCAGCCCTGTATAGCTATATACTGTCTGTCTAGCTATATACCAGCCCTGTCTGCCTATATACCAGCCCTGTCTAGCTATATACCAGCCCTGTCTAGCTATATACTGCCCTGTCTAGCTATATACCAGCCCTGTCTAGCTATATGCCAGCCCTGTCTGCCTATATACCAGCCCTGTCTACCTATATACCAGCCCCCTCTTCCTATATACCAGCCCTGTCTGCCTATATACCTGCCCTGTCTGCCTATATACCAGGCCTGTCTGCCTATATACTGCCCCTGTCTACCTATAAGAGGACCTGTCTATATACTAGCCCTGCCTGAGCTACATACTAGCCCTGCCTGCTTACATACTGGCCCTGCCTGGCTACATACTGGCCCTGCCTGCCTACATACTCGCCCTGACTGCCTACATACTGGCCCTAGCTGGCTAATTACTGGCCCTGGCCCTACCTGGCTAATTACTGGCCCTACATGGCTAATTACTGGCCCTACCTGGCGGATTACTGGGGACAGCCCTAGCTACCTGGCTAGTTACTGAGGGCAGCCCCAGCTACCTGGCTGGTTACTGGGGGCAGCCCCAGCAACCTGGCTGGTTACTGGGTGCAGCCCCAGCTACCTGGATAGTTACTGGGGGCAGCCCCAGCTACCTGGCTGGTTACTGGGGGCAGCCCTAGCTACATGGCTGATTACTGGGGGCAGCCCCAGCTACCTGGCTAGTTACTGGAGGCAGCCCCAGCTACCTGGCTAGTAACAGGGGTAGGCCCTGTCTACCTACCAAATTAATGGAGGAAGGCCCTATTTATCTACCTACTGGGGGTCTACCTATTTACATGCCACTTATCTGACATTTTTTAATTTCTAATTTTTCGGTTCTAACATACGCTGTTTAGGGAATTGATAGGAAAGTGCTGGAAGAGAGAGGAGTCTAAGATGTATTTGTGGTAAATTCTACAGGGACAAGTAGTGACCGGGAGAAGAGGACACTGCATGCTGTACCGGACGGAGAAAGAAATGGAAGGGAACGACTCATCAGGGAAGACATCATGGAGGTTTGGGCCAAAAGGAGAAGAAAAGGAGAACAACTCCCATCAGAGATGACGTCTCCTGTGAGTCCCTGCTGTCAGGGGTCATTTTACTTCTGTGTTGAATCAGTGCTGTAATTTATGTGATGGTGACCTGACACTGGGGATGTGTTTGGTTGTAGGTTATGCTGGTGCTTTTTGTAGTGTCAGTGGGGGGCTTGTCCCGGATTGTAAAGCAAGCGCACACCTGACTCTGGATGAGGGTTTCTCTGCACCACTTTTTCTTTCTTGCTTGTATGTAGGGGGCTCTCACACAGAGCGGTTTTGGTGCATTTTTTGATGCGTTTTTTTGTGCAGAAATGTTTAGCATTAACTGCTCTGCCTTTCTGCACAAAAACGCACCAAAAACACATAAAAAGATGCATCAAAAATGCTCCATGTGAAAGCACCTTTATAGTGTCGTTTATTTTAGAAAGTGGCGAGGTGCAAGAACAAGGGAAATTTTTTAAGCGGATATTGTATGTGGGCTGCTGGGGGCTTGGTGCCAGGGCTGATTTTTATTCCCAGTCCGGCCCTGGTGTGAGTGGTTGTCTAATTGGTATTTTTGCATCTGTGCAATCTCCCCATGCACTATACTGTAGTTTTTCTGCATGCTGATGTGAACAGGTATCAATTCAGTGTGCAGTTTTTTATCATCTAATTGTCCCCCTAGTGGAGGGGTGTGTGAGCTACTGCTCAACAATTACCTGCACCCGTTTATCTTTCCCAAGTAGCACAAGGGCTTGCTTTGCCTCGTACTGGGTTCAGTCTTTAGTCCAGCCCAGGGGCGTCGCTAGTCTGTTTTATTCGGGGCTCGGGCCCCGAATAAAACCCCCTGTGCCCCGAACCTCCCGGGCTCCAGGCCGCTGCCATGGGCCTGGAACACCGACTGGCCCTGCCACCCTTCAGCTGCATGTGCGTCTGCTGGACACATATACAGCCGAGGGCTTCTGCGGAGCAGAGAGCGAGCGCTCCCTGCCCCGCAGACAGTGTCGAACCGTCTCCGGGTCTGACACAGCGGGGCCGCCGGGTCCTCATTGCACTGAGGACCCGCCGCGGCCCCGTGCTGCTCAGCTGGCAGCGGCGCGATGTAATGACCTCATCATGCCGCTGCCTGTCCTCGGGCACACAGCACGTCACAGGCTGTGCGCCCGAGGAGCTGCCGGAGGAGCGCGGGCTGAAGAGGACGGAGCGCGCTCGCCGGGGGAGTTAAGGTGAGTATTAATGTTGTTATTTTTATAGCGTTTACATGCCTCAGTGCCCCCATATACTGCCTGTGGCCCCATATACTGCCTGTGGCCCCATGTACTGCCTGTGGCCCCATATATACTTCCTGTGGCCCCATATATACTACCTGCGGCCCCATATACTGCCTGTGGCCCGATATACTGCCTGTGGCCCCCTATACCTGCCTGAGGCCCCATATACCTGCCTGCGGCCCCATACACTGCCTGTGGCCCCCTATACCTGCTTGTGGCCCCCTATACTGCCTGTGGCCCCATATACCTGCCTGTGGCGCCCTATGCTGCCTGTGGCCCCCTATACCTGCCTGTGGCCCCCTTACTGCCTGTGGCCCCATATACTGCTTGTGGCTCCATATACTGCCTCTGGCCCCATATACCTGCCTGTTGCCCCATATACTGCCTGTGGCCCCATATACCTGCCTTAGTGCCCCTATATACTGCCTGTGGCCCCATATACTGCCTGTGGCCCCATATACTGCCTGTGGCCCCATATACCTGCTCAGTGCCCCCATATAACTGCCTGTGGTCCCATATACCTGCCTGTGGCCCCAAATACCTGCCTGAGTGCCCCTTTATACTGCATGTGGCCCCATATACTACCTGTGGCCCATATACCTCCTCAGTGCCCCCATATACCTGCCTGTGGCCCCATATACTGCTTGTGGCCCCATATACTGCCTGTGGCCCCATATACCTGCCTGTGGCCCCATATACTGCCTGTGGCCCCCTATACCTGCCTGTGGCCCCCAATACCTGCCTGTGGCCCTATATACTTGCCTGTGGCCCTATATTCCTGTCTGAGCCCCTATATACCTGCCTCAGTGGCCCTATTTCTATCTTCCTGCTTGAGAGTGCCCCTATATTTATATACCTGCCTGAGAGTGACCCTATATCTATATACCTGCCTGACATTGACCCTATATCTATATACCTGCCTCATTTAGGGGACCTATACACCTACCTGACTGAGGGAACTATATACCTATAAATAAGGAGTGGATGGAAATGTGAGGATTCTAAGATATTTGTGTCCAAATCTGCAGGGACGAGTATTGGCCAGGAGCAATCAGCATGAAGGTGTGAACCGGATGGAGAAGAAAAGGGAAAGTGAACGACTCTGATCAGAAAAGATGTCTCCTGTGAGTCACTAAATGTAACTGCAGTGTAATCACTTATATGTCTGCAGAGCGTCTACATACAACTAGTATCTTCCACTATATGGCCCCTGTATGGCGGTGGTATATGTAATCAGAGCCTGTGTACAGCTGATAGTCACATGTGGGGGGCGCGTTTGGTCAGGTTCTGGCAGGATTATTTGATCCTTATATAGTAATAGTTTTGGGTCTTGGTTTTGTAGGAGGGTTTTTAGTAACAATCATTCGTCTGGTAGATTTGCTCCATGTATCGGTGGATTATTTGGTGACTGTTATTTAGGGGTATTACACTGTCATACGGAGGGGAGCGATTTTGAAAATGCTAATTTGTCATTGTGCAGTGACTGCTGAGGAGATGGACGGGATCTATGTGGAATGTGCAGAAAATTAGTCACATGTGGGGGTCGCGTTCGGTCAGGGTCTGGCAGGATTATTTGAGCCTTAAGTAGTAATAGTTTTGGGTCTTGGTTTTGTAGGAGTTATTTAGTAACAATCATTTGTCCGGTAGATTTGCTCCATGTATCAGTGGATTATGTGGGGACTGCTATTTAGGGTAAATTTCAAATGTCATACGGAGGGGAGGGTTTTGAAAAAGTAAATTTGTCATTGGTGATTTTCCTTGTGCAGTTGACTGCTGAGGCAGGTATATAGATATAAGGTGTCACTCTATGTAGAATTTGCTGAAAATTAGTGAAAGGAGCAGAAGGTTTTTCTCTGTAAAAACACATCATGCCGCAGTTCACAATGTGGCGTGAAAAATGTCGTGTGAACCCAGCCCTACTGAGCAAAACACGAAGGGCCCGGGCCCCGGATGTTTTAGGACCCTAGCAACGCCCCTGGTCCAGCCATTGAGCTGTAAGTATGGCCTTTGTTGTGTTTTTGAGTAAATAATGCTACACGTCCAAACAGGTGGAATATAAAAAAAAAAACTGCTTCTTTCTTATGATATCCCAATAAAAGCATCTTCAATATTACTTATCAGCTAAGTGGGAATCATAATTACATAGTGGTGTCTGTACGCGGACGTGTTTCGGAAGAATCCTTAGTCGTGGCTACCAAGCAAGCAAATCTATCTAATAAAACACCTGAAAATATCATGTGACCTGCCACACCTGAAAACATCAGGGAGGGGCAAACCCATGTATAAAAAAGCAAACAAGAACACCACACAAAAAATGTGCAAGAAATATCACTAACAATGATAAATTAAATCTTGCCGAACATTTAAGCCACAGGGAGCTCTGGTTTCCTGAAGGAGTCTCCATCCTGATTCCTTAAGGCCCCGTTCACACGGCTTATTCACGCCGGATTTGCGAGCCGGATTGCGCTCACAAATCCGGCGTGAATAAGGGACGGGGGCACGGCCCACTGGCCCCATAGACAATGCATTATCTACGGCGCGTCCGCGCCGTAAGTAATGTGCATGTCACTTTCTCCCCCCGCGGCGGATTCGCCGAGCGGGTAGGAGCGACGGAATCCACTGTTCTCTATGAGAGCAGTGGATTACCGTAATTACTCCGACGGATTGGAGCTGTACTGCAGCGCAAATCCGGCGCGGAGAACAGCGCCAATCCGCGGACCAATAAGCCGTGTGAACGGGGCCTATAGGTAAGTTCACACGGCTTAATTGCGGGGCATACAGTACGTCCCACAATTTCGACGGGTGTTCGCGGAGTCGCCCTGATCGGCGCATACTCCCGCGATGCGCGGGGGGGGGGGTGCTATAGACATGCATTACTCGCGGCGCTTTTGCAGCATGTCACTTATCTCCCCGCGCGTACAATACGATCTTATTGTACACATGTGGGAACGAGGCGTAATCCATAGTTCTCTATGACAACTATGGATTACTGTAATGATTGGGGCCCATTTCGCTCATATTAGAGCGAAATACGCAGCGAAATGCGCCCCAAAATAAGCCGTGTGAACATAGCCGAAGAATCTTCAAAGCCCATGAAGGAAAAAAACTTTGGCTGATTTTAGAGCATCAGACCTGATAGCATCAGACAGATGCCTTCTGATGCATATTTTCAGAAGACTGGTGGTGCACCCCAAATATTCTGCAAATATTGCAATTAATCAAATACACTACATATTTTCTATTGCAGTTATTATCTAACAGGAAAAATGTTGTAAATTTGTCAGTATTGTTAACAAAATTACAGGAATTACATTATTTGTGTCCACATTTCTTTAATATTTAACCAAGTGGTATCTTTTATTACAATACTGTCAAAAAGGCTCGCTGAAAAAAGGGGTCCTATAGTCGGTGGAATAAAACGCAGAACAGTTGGCTACATACATTAGTGGCAAGTGTTCCTTTATGATGGCTGTGATCTGTGTGAACTATGGGCTATAAGTACAAGCATTCGCCAACTTACACCGTTCCGACTTACATCCATTTTCTAGTTACAGAGACTTATGGGGCATGCTGGCACTTGTAGTTCCATGTTCCACAGCAGATAGTAGCTGTGGAACGGCAAGCTCCAGCATGCCACAGCAGCACATGAGATGAAAATGAGGTGAAATCTTCTTAACAAGGGCGCAGACAGCAAAGAAAATGTAAAAACCCTTCCCTGCACTATCCAAAAACTAAAGAAAAAAACTTTTTGGGCTGGAGTTACATTTAATAAAAATACCTGTGTCCGACTTACAAACAAATTAAACTTAAGAACTTAACCAATAGTCCCTATCCTGTTCGTAACCCGGGGGCGGTCTGTAGTTGAAAAAAAAATATAATTTGCAGGCTGGAATTTTACCATCCACAAAGCCGCTTTTTATTCTCTAAGACAAAATCTACACAGCACTGATACAGTCGGATTTTTAAGTGGATTCAGTATTTAGAATAAGCAAGAATCCGACTGTAAAGCATCCCCATAGACCTCAATGGAAAATCCGAGCAGTGATCTATACAGCTCAGGTTGTCTGACATGGGATTTCAAATCTGAAATCCTTTAAAAAAATCAGAAAATTTTTAAATTAAGAGGGGGCAATTGTTTTTTAACGAAGGGGGAATTCTTTTAGAATTTCAGGAAAATTTCGGAATTTTTGGGGTATTTTGGGGGAATGAAGGTGTTTTGATTGTAAATGGCTGCGACTATGGCGTTACAGGGGGCAAAGCACTCTGGGGGAAAAAGGGGCATCCCTGATACATGTGCAGAATGAACCCAAAATCAAGACCGGCGGGATTCTGTGCGTCCCCGCACTTATAATCCGGCGTGACGCCGGGGCTCACACTCAGGGGGGGGAAAAGGGCTTTTGGTGCCCTAGGCAAGTACAGTCAATGCCCCCCCCCCCCCCCTTCCCCCCAAAAAAAGCCCCCCCCCCACACAATTCCTCTCCCCCCCTGCGCCGGGCCTGTACAAATTTTTTCTCACTTTTCCACTAGATCCCGTCCATTCTCAGCAGTCACTCCCCCAATAAAAAATTAGCTTTTTCAAAAACGCCCCCCTCCTATGACAGTGTAATCCCCTTTAAAAACTTCATAAAAAAACCCCCCGATACTGGAGAAAAATATACCAAAACAATATTGTTACTAAAAACACTCCTACAAAACCCAAAGCCCCAAAACTTTTATACTAAGGATCAAAAAATCCTGCCAGACCTGACCGAACGCAACCCCATATTGGACTATCAGCTGTACACGGGCTCTGTTTAATATACCACCCCCATACGGGGGACCAATAGTGGTAGATACATTGTTTTTCTCTGCAGACATAAAGTTTACACGCTGTTACTTTAGGACTACAGGAGACTTTTTTCTGATCAGCTCGTTCATTTTCCCCTTTTCTTCTCCATCCGGTCACACCTTCATGCTGATTGCTCCGGCCAATACTTCCCTAGGATTTGACAAAATATTTAGAACCTCCATTTCCACAAATCTTCTTATGGATATACGTCCCTCAGTTAGACATATATAATATCCCTCTCGTCAGGCAGGTATATGTATATTGTCCCCCTTAACAGGTAGGTATTAAATATAGGGGCCTCGGCAGGTATATAATATTGGGGACTTCAGGCGGTTTAAAAAGATATAGGATACTCTTGGTCAGGTATATGACATAGGGTAAATCTCAGGGAGGTATATTAAAATGGGTCACTCGGCAGTTATAGTATAGGGCACTCAGGCAGGTTATACTAAGGGCTCGGGCGGTAATAGCGGGACACGGGAGGTATATAAATAGGGGGCCCAAAAAGGGGATATGGGGGTCAGGAGGCGATAGGGCTCAGGCAGGCATAGGGGGGCCCCAGGAGGCAATTTGGGGGGCCCCAGGGAGGCGTTGGGGCCACAGGCGGGATATGGGGGCTTGGGAGGCGTATAGGACTGCAGGTGTATGGGGCCACGGCAGGAATGGGGGGCCCAGGCAGGCATTTGGGGGGGGGCCCGCAGGCAAAGGGGGCCCCAGGAGGCTATGGGGGTCAAGGGGGCATTATAGGGGGGCCCCAAAGGCAGGCGTATAGGGCCACAGGCAGGGATTTTTGGGGGCCCAGGGAATATAGGGGGCACACAGGGAGCTTAAAAAGGGGGCCCCCCCGGAGTTATAGGGGGGGAAAAGCCAGGCATTATGGGGGGCCCCACATTAAAGGGCACAGGCAGGCTTATAGGGGCCAAAGGGAATAAATAGGGGCCACAGGCAGGGATTAAGGGGCCAACAGGGAGTATATAGGGGCCACAGGCAGCATTAAGGGGGGGCCCCAGGGTTATAGGGGGACACGGCAGGGATTATAGGGGCCCAGACAGTATATAGGGGGGGACACAGGCGGGGGTTTTGGGGGCCCCGGGAGTATAATAGGGGGCAAAGGCAGGGTTATAGGGGGCCCAGGGAAAAATTTTAAGGGCCTCAGGGAAGGGATTTTAGGGGGCCCCAAGGGAGGCATTTTTAGGGGCCCAAACAGTATATAGGGGCCCCAGGCAGGCATTATAGGGGCCCCAGGCGTATTTAAAAGGGCCACAGGGAGGCATTATAGGGGCACAGGCGTATAAAGGGGGCCCCAAGGATTATAAGGGCCCAGGCACATTAAAAGGGGGCCCCACAGGCATTTTTAAAGGGGCCCCAGGCAGGCATTTAGGGCCAAGGATTTTATAGGGCCACAGGCAGGCACTTAAAAATAACAAATTAATACTCCCCTTACCCGCTTCCGGGGCGCGCTCCTTTCTTTTCCGCCGCGCGCTTCCTCTGGCAGCCCTCGGGCCACGGGCCCGTGACTGCTTGCGCCCGGGGGAGGCGGTCGCGATGAATCACACAACGCGCGCCGGCTGAGGGAGGGCCGCGGCGGGTCCTCAGCGCTATGAGGACCCCGCGCCCCGCGTGTCGGCCCCCGGCTTACCCGGGGGGATCCAGCGATCCCCGGGGACGGGGCCGACACTGTATGGGAGCAGGGAGCGTGTCTTGCTCCACAAAGCGGGCGAAGAGGGCCAGCGCTTTTAGCCCCTGGCAGCGGCTGGAGCCCGGGGGGGTTGGCCCTGCCTGCGCCCCTTAGGGATGGAGAGGGAGGGCCCTAGGCGGTCGCCTACCTCTGCCTACAAAATCTTCCCGCCCGCTCACACTCCCCTTGTACTGATCAGGGGGAAAGGGGCGCTGTGGCTGCATGTATAGCTGATACTAAAGAAATGTTTTTATCAGCGATTTTTGGGGGGGGGGTTTTCAGCTTGTCTCGGGCTGCTTCTTTTTAAAAGTTCTATTTCTGATTTTTTGGGGGGATTTGGGTCTGAATCCCGTGGGTCCATGCGCTGCATATACATTTTTTAAAGCTATTTCTCACAGACATTGAATATCCGAGGGGGGTCTAAGCCTTTCCTGTTGTATTTATTTAAAGAAACACGTTTTTTAAAAAAACAAATACCACTTCATTTTTTTGGGGGTGCCAATTCTTTTTCGCAATTTCTCAGGGGGTTAATTTAAACGTTGTTTTTTTCTGTGGTGACTAAAAGAAACCCCTTTTTCACCCCCCAAAAAAAACATTTTTTTTCCCTTTGCCTAATTTTACAAGCAAAATTAATTCAATTTTTTTTTTGTTGTTAGCGTAAAAAACACGCCATTGTAACACAAACTACAAAGCGGTATTTGTGGGGGCTAAATTCCCTTTTGCAAAATTTAATCGGGGGTTAAATTTAAGCGTTTTTCTCAGTTTTATCAGTAAAAGAAATTGGTTTTTCACCGCCACAGAAGAAAATTTGTAGCATAATTTACATCCGAAGTTAAATTAACCTTTTTGTTTTTTTATATTCAGTAAAATCACGTTTTTTTTAAGGCACATACAATAAAATTTTTTCCGCCCATTTTGTGGGGCAATTTATATAAAAAGGTTCCCCAAGTTTCTTAGTGGTTCTTTTGGGAGAAAAAATCGGGGGTGTGTATTTATCATATACAGTATCTTCATCAAAGTGTCTGTACATTTTAAAAAAAAACATAGTCAGACAGAGGGGTGCGGTTTTACCTGCGAGTGGCAGAGCACAAACTTCCAGGCCCGGCGCCACAGCAAGGGGACGTCGCAGCAGGGGTCATTTCGTTGAGGCCAAACTTACGCTGTCATCTAGGGGCCCGTGTGTTGTTCAGCAACCCAAGGGTTCTTGATTGGTTGACTAGGTACCCCTTCCCCCCCAGTACATCTGAAAACCCCCAAGAGTGGGTGGGAACCCGACAAAACCCCTTAGTTGGCATGGCCCGGGGGGTCAGCGGCCCCACCTGTCCCACCCCGCCTCTGTCCATCCGGTTTCCCCTCTCAAGATCTACTAGTGGTCTGGGCTCAGCGCCACTATATAGCGAGGATGAAGAATTTGAGAGGGCATTCACAGCTACTTGCAGCGAAAAAAGGGGGGCCAAATACCCCTCTTTTGCAGTGGGGCCAAAAAGTTAGTGTTGAGAGGGGCATGGAGGTCATGTTGTGGGGGGTAGCCTCTCATCCCAAAGACCGGTGAGAGGACGCGGCGATGAAACACAAATAGATGATGATTCCGCCGCACTTAGGGGCCGGGTGAAGCAAAAGGGGTTCTCATTCCCCGGAAAAAAAGGGCGTCAGCTTGTTCAGGCAGGGCGCGCAGCAAGTGGGGTTTTGTGGCTGTGAGTCAGCAGGATAGAGCAGTTGAGGTCGGGAGCCAAGCTCCACGGGATAAAAAAACCCGTTTCGCAGGCCAAGAAAGTAGCGGCACAGGGGCTCAGCGAGGCACGGGGGCAGTACATCAGGGGCGGGGGTTGGGGGGTAAAAACCGATACCGGCAGTGTGGGAGTTCTTTGCAAGACCCGGAGGGCCGAAATATTTGGGGGAAGTAGAATCGTAAGCAGAAAGTGAAACGGGCCCGGGAGCTAACGTTGGGACCACGGCCCTGGTCAACACCCGCAGCTCACCATCCCTTGCCTGGGAGAAACTGGCCAGATGTGGTGGGCCATCCTGCCGCCGCAGCAATGCCCGTGGCACCATGCCATTGCACCGTCAAGGGTC